>CAUYRH010039516.1:0-78966 GCA_963574655.1 Perodicticus potto
TAGAATCATAACTTGGTGCAGGTGACCAGGAAGGTACCAGACTCGTAGCTAGCAGGAGCAAGGAAAATTCTGTTTCCAAACATATGCGAGATGATTTCAATACATATTCATTCCTTTTCTACACATTTTTAAAAGTTAAGGTATGAGTTATGTACAATAAGAGGTTCTGGTCTTATGTGTTTAGTTCATTGAATTTTGACAGGTGTATAACTATCAACAAAGCAAGGTATAGAATATCTTCATCGCCTCAGAAGATTCCCTTGTGTTCCTTTCCAGGTAGGTCACGTAGGTAAGGTAAGCATCCTGTTCTTCCTAAATGTGAAAACAAACAACATGTGTATTTTATGGCAATTTCCTTTCCTCAGGATAACATTATTGAAGTTCAGCCAGGTTTTTGCATGTATCCATAGTGTTATGCTTTGCGCCATTGGGAGAGGACAGTCTCATTAGTAAATGGTGCTGGGGGAAACTGTATGTCCACATGCAGAAGAATGAAATTAGACTCTCAACTCACACCATATAAAAAAGTCAACTCAAAGTGGATTAAATACTTAAACACAACAACTGAAACTCAAAAGTACTGGAAGAAAACATGGGAGAAAAACCACATGACATTGGTCTGGGCAATGATTTTTTTGGATATGACAACAAGAGAATGGGCAACAAAGGCAAAAATAAACAAATGAGATTGCATCAAACTGAAAAACTTTTACAGCACAAAGGAAAATGATCAACCGAGTGATGAGACAACCTACAAAATGGGAGAATCTACTTGGAAACCATACATCTGACAAGGGGTTAGTATCCAAAATAAATAAGGTGCTCAAACAACTCAACAGTAAGAAAACAAATACCCAGGTACACATGGATAGGGTGGGACTCTGTCTCAACAACAACAACAAAAAATAAATAGAAAGAAAACAAATAACCCAATTACCCAGGTATACACAGATAGGGTGGGGCTCTGTCTCAACAACAGCAATAACGAAAAATAAATAGAAAGAAAACAAATAACCCAATTAACAAAAGAGCAAAAAACCTGAATAGATATTTCTCAAAGAAGACATATGAATAGCCAACAGGTATGTAAAAAAATGTTCAACATCACTAATCACCAGGGAAGTACAAATTAAAATCACAATGAAGTATCTCCTCACACCTACCATAATAACTATCATCGAAAAAAAAAAGATAATTGTTGGCAAAGATGCAGAGAAAAGAGAACACTTGTACACTGTTGGTAGGAATGTAAATTACTATAGTCATTATGGGAAAGAGTATGACGTTTCCTCAAAAATTAAAAAAAAAAAAAGAACTACCATATGATCTAGCAATCCTATTTGTCAGCAGATACACGTATCTATTATAAAAGATATAAAATCAGTTTGAAGATAACATATCTGTCCTCCCATGTTTATTGCAGCATTATTCACAAAAGTAAACGTGTGGAATCAACCAAAATGTCCATCAGCAGATAAATGAGTAAAGACAACGTGCACAAGAGAATACTATTCATCCCGAAACGAAGAGAATCCTGTCATTGGAAACAATATGCCTAAATCTGAAAGACATTACATTAAGTGAAATAAGGCAGACATTGGAAAAAATATTTCAGGATAATATATATATATGTGGAATAAAAATATTGAACCTGTAGAAACAGTAAAATGATTGATAGAGGCTGGTGAGTGGGGTATTGGGAGGATGTTGGTTCAAGGACACTATATTTTAATTAGACAGAAGGAATAAGTTTAACAGATCTGTGTATATCATGATGACTACAGTTAATAACAAGATTCTGTATATTTGAAAATTGCTAACAGTATATTTTAAGTGTTCTTACTATAGATAAATGATACATTTGTGAGGTAATGCATTTTGAGTAGTTTTATTTAGCTATCCCACAATGCGTGTGTGTGCGCGTGTGTGTATTTCTCAGAATATTATGTTGTACAGCATAAGAATATGCAATTTTTACTTGTCAATTAAACACAAATTTAGAAGTAAATAAATTTAAAAATAGTATGTAACTTTTAGTTAGTGAGTGGTATTCCACTATATTCATAAAATAAAGTGCATTTATTCTTCCCCAGTTGATAAACACTTTGGTTACTTCCAGTTTGGGGCTATTTTGAGTAAGATTACTATGGATATTCCTGTAGGTGTCTTTTTATGGACATATTTTTAATTTTATTTTGGGTAAATATTTGGGAATTGAATTACTAACAGAGTGCAGATCTATGTTTATCTTTGCATGAAGGTGCTAAGCAAAGTAATTATACCAATTTATACTTCCTCCAGTGTTGTGTAAGGGAACATTCTACATCCTAATCAATGCTTGGTGTTACTAATACTTTCGATTATAAACATTCCAGTGAATATAATATGATATTTCACTGTGTTATTTTTATTTCTACGATGTCTAATGGTGCAATGTTTTATTCATTAGCTATTTACATAGTTTCTATTCTTAAATGTCTGTTTAAGTTTTTGATTTTCTTTGAGTCATTTGTCTTTTGGTTATTGAATTGTTGGAGTTCTTTGTGTATTTTGGACACAAATCGTTTGTCAGTTATATGTACTCCAATCATTTTTCCAACCTGTGGATTACCAATTTATTTTATTAATAGTGCCTTTTTAGAAATACAAATGTTTAACTTTCATGAAGTCCAATTTATCATTTTTTCCTTTATTTATGTTTTTAGTATTATTTCTAAGAAATATTTTCACATTCCAAAATTGCAAAGATAGTCTCTTATGTTTTCTTTGAGAAGCTTTCTGATTCAAGCTTTTATATTTATTTAAATAATTCATCTAGAATTACTTTTGTGTACAGAATGTAAGCATTAGGTTTTACTGTTATTCATGTAGATATCCAGTTGTTCCAGCATTATTTGTTAAAATGACTTTCTTTTCCACATTGAAATGACTTGATTACCTTTTCCAAAGATAAATGACCTTAAAAAAATGACCTCATATGTGTGAGTCTATTTTTGGACTCTCTTCTGTCCATTTTGACCTATTTTCTTTCATTACATCAATAGCACACTCTTTTTTCATCTTACATTATAGTAAGTATATTAATTAGATAATGTAAATATTACCTTTAATATTTATGCCTTTATTCCCCTTATGCGACATCATTTTGGTTATTCCAGGATTGGATTTAAATATGTGTGTGTGTATAAATTATAAATACACAGTTTTTAGTTTTATAAGATATATATGTACATTATATATATTTATATTATATATATATATATTCCAATTATTTCTTTTGAAAGTCTTCTTGGAATAATATTGAAACTGCCCTGTATTTGTAGATGAATTTCAAGTCAATGCCCTTCTTATACCATTGCTTCTTCTAATCCACAAAACACTGTATGCTCTCTATTTACTTAGGTTTTCCCAGATTCTGTTTCAGACAAGGTCGGTTGTCCGAGGCAGAGCTGTGGAGCTATTTCTCCTTACATCCTACCTCACCCTCCTGCTATATCATTGAGCCACCACACAGGATCAGTCTAAGGGTGGGTGCTGGGATGTGTGGTGGCTCTGGGTTTTCTCTGCTCATCGTGTTGATGAACTTCTGCACTTTGAGCAGTTTGGGTGGAGGTAATTAAGGGGGCAGGATTCTGGGCTTGCTGCATCTAAGATAAAGCTTCTGTCTGCATCTAAGATAAGCAGAGGCCAGGTGAGGGAAAGGAAATACAGCCCCATTGGCCATGCTTGTCTGCAATAGAGGGAAATTGGGGATGAAAAACTCTGGTGGTTCCACAGTGTAACTAAAGCCCTAGGCTGTGGGCTGGGCATGCAGAGGGACCCCACCTTCCTGGCTTCACCCCTGCTGGAGTAGGTGGAGCACCCACATAGCAATTCTGTAACACCTGGGATAGGGAGAGGAGAAAGGGTTATGTCTGAAATGTCACTGGCTCCACTATTCCTAACTGATATTTAGTAGACTTTTTAAAAAATAAATGTTTCTGGGTGCTGCCTGTGGCTCAAAGAAGTGGGGCACTGGCCCCATATACCGGAGGTGGTGGGTTCAAACCCGGCCCTGGCCAAAAACTGCAAAAAAAAAAAAAAAGAAAACGAAAATAAATAAATAAACGTTTCTCTATTTGTTGTACATCTTTAGGACAATTTCCAGAAACTTTAAATTACTAATTTTTATAGTTTTTACCATTTGAATCGTTGTTTTTCTTGGAGAAGTTCTGATGGTCTCCTCACTCTCCCTCTCTAGAAATCCTACCACCAAGCTCATTAGTTTTTTGATATTGAAAGAAATAAAAATATTTTATCCCCTAATTTTACTTTCTTTTTACATATTTTGAGATAGCTGCCGTAGGGCCAGCAGGCAAAATAACCCTGTAAAGCTGTGTTTTTGTTGGGGAAGATTTGCATTTGTAGAAAATACGTGTTAATGTAGTCAGGCCTTTTCTTATATGAATATCAGAGAAATTAGATAAGTGCCTGATGCCTTTAAAGGTCTTAAAAAATACATTTATCATTTATTTTTCCTGAGGGCTGCTCCTTGTAAGGTTTCATCAATGTAACAAGACCATCTTTTCTAGCCACACCTCTTGCTTTCTCCTTCCCATAACCTGTCTTGCTACTAAAAACTTGTTTTTAACCAGATCCTGAGCCTGCTTTCTTTCTGTAACTTTAAGACAGTATATATGAGTCATTACAAAAATTTTGAGACAGATTGGGCTGTGTTTCATTATTTCACTTCCAAGAAACACAGCTGACAGCATCCTTTCTGATTAACCTGTGCAAGTTTCAACTGGCTCATCTTATCAGTTTTGCTGGGAAAGCTTGATTTTTTTCTGTATGCATGGATTTTATGTTTCTTGATTTTTGTGCATCTCAAAACTTTTGTAACGATCCACATATAAGCATCTATACCCCACTGGGGGCTTTGGTCTTCATTCTGAAGATGCCTGTGGTATACATGTTAAATAAATTTGGGTGCCTTTTTCCCTATGGATCTATCTGCCTCATGTCAGTAACTTTCAGTAAACCTCCAGGGGGTCAAGGGCCTTGGTCCTCCAACATTATATTCTAAAAATGAAACAGCCATGAGAAGAGATGGGTCTTCCTGAAGCCATTGTTATTAGGAAGAAGCCTGAGGCTGCGGATGGACAGTGGAAAGCACCATGTTCCACGTCCACCTTCACCCCAAGGTCAGCGTCCCAGAGTTCCCCAGGAGTACCCTTAGCTGCTCATGACCTTGGGCTCCTAGCAGCCTGTCGTCTTTCACGGCTAGCATACTGAAATACATCACTGACATTTGCTAGTTATATCTTTCTCAATCTAAGTGATGATACTCAACATTGATCTCCGCAGGGTCAAATGCTCTGTTTTCTCACACAGAGGATAAGGTGAACCCAGATGAATTAATGCCAGTGTCCTAACGGGAAGGGCCTAAAGTTAACCTGAGAATGCTGTCTTCCCTCTGAGTAGGAAATATACAGCTGAATAATAAATATGTTTGAGGGGATGATGGATGGATGGTATTCCCATTTTTATAGTGTTAGAGTATGGTTTCCCTATCTTTGTGACTACAGAAAAGCTTTCACCAGACCAATAAGAAGAGAGGAGAATAATGCCAATTGCAATAAGGTCCATGAAACTAGATTTAGTGACTTTAAAAGACTGTTTCTGGACTTACATTTTTCCTATTTTTGTTTTTGAAATGAACTTTATCCTATGGTATGTTTGCTTGGTTTAATTCATTTTAATGTTATTATTTTTTCTTATTGCTTTGCATATGTTACCAAATGTGTTTGGTAGATTCCACTGTAAGCCATAGTGTTGACGAATGGTGGGCATTTCAGATTGAGTTAAGAGACAAACAAAGCCAGTGCTATGGAACTTGCTGAAGAAGGCTTTCTGGGCCCTGCTGAGCTGTCTTCACTCATATCTACGCAGCTTATCTAGGATTTTATAATGGTTTTCTACTAGAAAAGTTAAGAGAAACAGTATAATTCATCTGCCATTTTATCTTTTGCTAATAAATATGTCCTGTCTGAAACCAAATTCTTGCAAAGTCACTAAGTCAGAATAACAATATCTGTTGCTTCCATCAGGTTTCCCAGGCATATGGTTTTGATGTAGAAGGAAATCTGATTAATCTAACAGCTTACTCTCCGTATAAAAGAGATTACTTATTTTTCATAACTGCGGTAATTTTTCCAGGAGGCTATAATGAGATTTATATTATTAAGAAATAATTATATAATTTATTTAATAAAGTATAAAAAACATAAAATAGAATACTTGCCAAAAATAGAGCTTCACATTGGTTTAACTTCCCAGATTTTATTACGTAAGCAAGTTGCGTCTTATTATGACAAATCTGTCAATAAAAGCAAACTAATTGTCCTATATTAGTTGACTGGGAAATTTTTCATTAAAGCAGATGTTTTGCACTGTGTAGAAAGTGTATGTATGTGTGTGTGTGTGTATGTATATGTGGAAATCGTTTTCCATAACCGTAACATATAACAATCCTCAAACATACCTTATTCATTTTCCTGAGGCTAATTAATGTTTTTTATTAATCATTTTATTTTATCTGAATCCCATTTATAGAATCTGGCTATTTTCTCATTCTATGTGGTTACAGGTTACTATCTGACCAAAATGAGAAATTAAAGTGCCATGGAAGATGCTGCAATCGGAAAATTCCATGGGCCACATTTGAGTATCTTACAATTGAAGAATAATTTGAATCACATTGTCTTAGAATATCTTTCACTATGATGATGGTGATGATAATGAGGATGGTGGTGGTGGTGATAACAGGCATCCTTCGAGGAGCACATAACATGTTCCAGGCACTGTTGTGAGCACTTCACATATACTAACTCGCTTAGTCCTATGATAGTCCTTATGACAACCCTATGGGGTTTTAAAAACAGAAGACTTTATTTTTTCAGATAACAATTGACCTGGAATTGGAAGAACGACCAGAAAATTTCTCTCTACCAGAATGACGTTCTCAACTCTGTATTGACTCACTAGGGGGACTGTAAAAATATTGGGCCTGACCATCCCCAGAGGTTCTAATTTAATTAGCTAGTGGTGACTCGGGCATTGGTATTTATTTCTCAAACAAAGCACCTGATAGGACTTAGCTGTTCCTCAAGGTGTGAGAACTAGGGTCCTAAGTTGGGCATTTCATTTTGTAACTGTGTGTTTGGGGGATGCTTTCACCTCTCTGAGTATCATCTAGAAAACAAGAATAAAATTGTCCTTCCCGATTCACAAGTCAGACGTGTGTCAAGAAAACAATGAGTTATTGTTTGCTAACACATCTTAAAAACTGAAAAGTGATTGTATAAAATATTGTCATTCACTGCAAACAATGCCAGAAAGGGCAATTGGTGGGATCTTACTCAGCTAAGGTGCACAATATGATGGCGTTCAGCATGCTCCTCGGGTGAGGGGATCTTCTACCACTTGAACTTTACCTTGGGAGTAATAACAATGTAATCTAAACATTGGTGCCCTCATATTAATTTGAAATGAAAGTGTTTCAGATTGTATATGAAGCCAGCACATGGTACCCCACAATTGCACGAATGTACACAGCTATGATTTGATAAAAATAAAAATAAAACAAAAAAATAAGAAAGAGATGCACAGATACCAAATTAGCAGTTTGACATTATGTTTTCTATGTATAAGACACACAGAAAAGCAATCTCTGCAGTCAACTTGCACGCTGCACAGTGGGATTCCTGGACAGTCCTGTAGAAGTCCAGATCACTGCATTTTAACCTATCTAAAAATAAAACACAACATTATTTTTCTGGACTTCAGAGGTTCACAGAGCACAACTCTGCCTCTCTTTGTCTTACCCTAAGCAATCTACCTCGTTCTGGGAAGAGACCCAGAAAACATAATTCAAGTACAGAAAGAGTATGTAGTAAGAGAACAGAATCACTGCCAACAACAAATGTGTCTCCAGAATACAGTCCGGCTGTGTGCCCAATTAAATGGCACAAAGTAAGCATAATAAGGTTGATAATCACAAATGAAGAGAATCACAGAAAAAATAAGGTAAAATTTTATGTTGCATTAGTCACTTATTAAAATTTCAGTGACATTTGATACACAAATGTAGAGACTATTATGAGCCTGCGTGTTTGGATAATGAAAGCTTAAAGAGAAGGTTGTATTTAAATCATACTAGCTACGTGCTTGTCCTTCAGAACCCCAAATTTGAGTTAGGCTTTGAATTGTTTGGAGGAACAAACTAGCTTTTCTTGAGTTTCAAGGGCTAGCAGGCAGCAAACAAAACTCAGGATTGCTGGTATGGCTAGCAGGAAGAATTTTGATTCATGACTTGGGAATTCTTTCAGAAGTCTGCAGGGCCCATGGATATGAGAGATTAAAATTTCTAATTACTATTCATTAAAAAACATCAAATTATTGTAGATCACTTTTATTTTGATTTGGCATGCAATAACAACTTGCGTTTAAAAATTTCTTTAGCTAACCTTGGAAAGGGGAGTGGTTATTCCTGCTCTCCTAGCGCTGATCCCAAAGGCAGGTCACTTCCCATCTTGGTGGATCACTTTTTGTGTTCTAAATTCAGATACATATACATGCATGAGGCAGAGTACAAGTAAAACGTTTTTCTTATTTAAATATGTTTATAAGTTGCATGAAATGATTCAAGCTTATAACATTCCTTTGGCAAACATTGGCAGATGAGATTTTTTGTTGCACAAATTGGTTATAGTCTGAGCCAAGGACGTCTCTCTCTCTCTCTCTCTCTCTCTCTCTCTCTCTCTCTCTCGCATATACTCAACAGGATTGTACACAAGAGCTACAGAGCTACGCAGAGCCAAGACCAATCCTGTGCTGCACAGATGTAGGCAGCCTTTGGAAAGGTAAGGAAATGAATGTCAATTGGGGCCCTTGCATCACTAAGTTAGACTGTATTTAAGGGAAGGCGCAAAGGGCTAGTTTGCTAATCCATTTACACTCCCTGACTGGTAACTATTGACTTTCTAATTAGCCTTTCAGATAGGTTAAAAAGAATCCATCAGCTCCCATTTTTCCCAGGCTGCCTCCTTTCCTTGGTGTCTCCCACTCTTCCCACACCAGAGCAGAACGCTGCCGGGTTCCATGCTGGCACAAGGGGTTGACCACCCCCTCTGGCTGCTTCCTGTCCTCGGTGGACCTCAGTGGTGTTCGCTCCACCTGCTGCTCATCAGGTGATTCTTCCCTCACCCCTGCTCTTCTCGTTCACTCCCTCTCCTGGGCTATTGCATCGACTTCCACCATTTCATTCCCCATCCATGTTCCTTCCTAGGGTGGCCAGAAGGAAACACACAAGCTGGGTGGTTGAAAACAACAGAAATCAGCTTTCTCATTGGTGTGGATGCTGGAAGTCTGGAATCAAGGATTTGTGTTCCCTGTGAGACTCTGGGTGGACTCCTTCCCTGCCCCTTCCAGCTGCCGGTGCCCATTGGCAATCCTGGTTTGAGGCTGAACCACTCCGATCTCTGCCTGTGTTGCCACGTGGTGTTCTGTGTGTCTCTGACTTGGTCACACAGTCACCTGCTTATAAGGATACTGGTAACATTGAATTAGGGATCCAAACCACTCCCATGTGACCTCAGCTTAAATCATTACACTTGCAACAGCTCTATCTCTGTTGGGGGTTAGGACTTCAACAACCCGTCACACTCTCTTTACACTGCATGCCTACCAGCACCCCTCCAACCTGGATCTCTCTCTGGCCTAGACTTGAGACTCTTGTGTTTTTTGGTGGGTGTTTCAAACTGGGTGGTTCACAGACACTTTGAAATCAGTGCCCTCGGCTGCCTCACCTGCCCACCTGCCTTACCTGCCTCACCTGCCCCACTTGTCTCACCCGCCCCACCTGTGTCACCTGCCTCACTTGCCCCACCTGTCTCACCTGCCTCACCTGCCCCATCTGCCCCACCTGCCTCACCTGCCCCACCTGCCTCACCTGCCCACCCGCCCCATCTGTCCCACCTGCCTCTCCTGCCCACCTGCCCCATCTGTCCCACCTGCCTCACCTGCCCACCTGTCCACCTGCCTCATCTTATTTGCCGTAGTCTCTGTGTCCTTCCATAGTCACCCCAGGTAGCTTGTGCAGGGAGGTGTCCACCCCACAGTGATGGGAGCCCAGGTCATCCCTGGCTTGACATGTGTGACCCTGTGTGTGCCCCACTGGCTGGGAGGTGCCATTGAAATCCCTTCCAGGCAGAAGCACACATTTTCCTGCCTATTAAATTACTGTTATTGGCCAGACACAGTCATCTCCAGAAGTTGTCTTTAGCTGGAGAGAAGGGCTTTGCCCCAAGGCTCAGCCAGCATCCAGTGAATGGATCTCATCTAGGTCTAGTTTGGACCTGGGAGGAAGAGGGCCCAACCTCCCTGCCCCAACTTGGATCAACCTGCAAGAGCCCTCTGGCCGGAGTTTTGCCCACAGCTTAACCCAGGGCAAGGGACAGGTTACCCCTGCTCCGGGCTGGGCTTCACTCCAAGAAGCACCCATGTCTGGGGTTGGAGCATACTTCATTTGCGACTAGTCCTCTTCGCTGGGAATTGTCACTGAGACCGCCCAAAACTCCTCTCCATTTCCTAACACCCCAGGATGCTGGCCAGGAAACACCAGGAGTGACACAGATTCCAAGCATAGAAGGAGACTAAGGACACAGGCACAAATTTGCAAATGTTAAAAGACGGTCACGTGCCACATGCAAGAGGACACAGGCAGGTCCTGGGAATAAACAGTCTGTGCTCAACACAACGGTAGTTTTTCTGAACCAAGATTTGCCAATGTTGGGATGAGATTTCTGCTACTATGGCATTCCTATTAGGACAACTTCATGGCCATCTTTGGGAACACTGGACAAGGAATCACCAAGTGACATGATAGCTTAGACTGGCTGATTCTATTTGCATGATGCTTTTTCATTAAAAAGTTATTTTTTTCTTCAAAACCCCTCTGTGAAACTTCAGTATTGTAAGGTCCTGATGCTCTGCTTTCTTTCCTGGTGTGTGGATTGCTCTTCAGCTATGACATTTGGACATCTGGGCTACACTCGGGCCTGCTTAATGAAAACAAGCTCACTACTTCCCGTTAGTTTTCATGTACCAAAAAAGGGGAAAAAAAGAAGAAGAAAAAAAATTGTCCTTGGGCTAAATACTGAATGTTCTAAGAATGAATTTGAATTTTCACACATCCAGGAAAACAATGCATTGAAATATTTCTGGCGACTAAAGCAACCAATCCAACAATACGTCTGACTATCTTCCATGCAAAAATCACGGGGAATCGGCTCTCCGAGAATAGAGCTCACCCACTTGGCACTTTCTAGTGAAAGGAAAGCTGGTCTCTGGGGGATTCTACGAATGCCGCGGACTTCACTCCTGGTGAGGGGAATAGCAAACAGCATGGTTGCCCTACGATTTGAGAGGTAAACTTCAACCTGGTGTCAGGCCACTTGGATGACTCCTATGCTTAAATGGAATCAGGTGTTTTTTTCTTGCCTTTGAGCCCTTTTTCCTTTTACTAATCAAAGTAACAAATGGAATAATTAAAAAGAAACTAAAATATTGCAAGCACTTAGTCCTTTGTATTTGAGGGGGGCTTTTTAATTTTATTTTATTACTTTTTATTTCAAACATAACATAAACCAAAAATTAATTACAGCAATTACATAAATTATTTGAAAACACATAATTCCAATAACTTCAGTGGTTGTATATTTAACGAATCCATATTGTTCACATATTCTTTGCCAGCCCATAGATGAGGGGGGAGGCTGTGCAATAAAACCCGCTCAGACAGAATGGGCATCTGCTCTGGTTCCAGCCAGGCTCATTAACCCCTGATTGTCAGCAGGCCTTTACCTGGGCACACTCAGCCGAAAAGGGTGACAGGGGCTTTGTCTACCGCTGCCGTGTGTGTTGAAGCAGCATTAAGTGTAGACTCATTTTGGAAAGCAGTGTTTTCTTCACCAGCGCCTTGGGACGTGTGGGTAAGGAGGAGGTTAAGGGAATGAGGATACTGGATAGAACATTTCATCCATAGCTAATAATTTTCCTGAGAATCATAGAATGTAGGATTTCAAAGGGGATCCAGAGCTGATTCATCCTGTGAATTTTGTAATTGGAAATAAAGCCACACAATGATTTTGACTGTTCTGTAGAGTATTAAAGACAGGAACAGACCTTGACATCTTTTGCCCCAGGAAGTCCTGGAACAGAAGGCTGGATTCAAATGCAAAGCCTTGCTTAAAGTGCAGGGCTCCTGTCTGGGCCCCAGCTTTACTGGGAGGACACTGCTCTCTGGTTTTATTGTGATCACCCTTAGCAATAGAGAAGCTTGCCCATTTTAAGGCCATTTTAGTCCCTTGCACAAAGACGTGAGAGTCAGTGTAGATTTAAGCAAATTCAAAGTTAATGCCAATTGTTAATATTGTTGATATTTACTTACATGAAATGTACATTAAAAACTTTTAGCTCCATTTGGAAACATACAAGTTAAATTTCAGATCTCTCTGGACAAAGAGAATGCTATAGCTTGAATAGATGCCTCACTCAGACACCTCCATAGGCCTAAATTCAGTTGCACTCAAGCAGCAGAAAACAGGATTTCACTGATGTTAATCTTCTGAAAAACTTTGTCTGAAAAATATACCTATTGCTGGAGAAAATGGAGAGATTAAAATTTTTTTAAAAAGGAAAGAACTGATACTTGTAACACCTTTTATGTATTCACCGATTCCGTTGTCACATACTCAGCTATGAAGTCTTTATAACCTGAGAGGTGCAACATATTCTGTGATTGCCAATACCATTTTCGGTGAGTGTTTTTACAAGCTGAGTTTCTGAGCTCATGAGTCATCTGCTTCAGAGATGACCAAGACCATCCCAGCTCTAACTCTGGCTTCCAAACACGCAATTCAATATTTAAGGTGAGGCTTTCATTACCAAATCCGGATAACTTAAAAACATTTGAACATGTGTCCCACCAGCTACCAAGAACAGATGAGGGGACTGCTGTCTAGCGGTTCATTGACAGACCCCTTAACATCTGTCTTCTTTGTTTACAGACCATTTCCTCAACACCCTGTCTCCCTCCAGTGACGTAAAAACTATAGCTCGGAGAAATAATTTAGAAACGTTATATGATGATACGATATTCCTTCCAGTTTCTGTGTGTTGTGTTTAGGGATAGACTGCGTCTGTCCCTGAGTCCCCCGAGGCGGGCTTTGGAAGGGCTCTCCATCCCCTGCAGCAGTCTTCCTCTGTGGCCACGGTAAAACCTTAGTCAACATGTGTTTAATACAAATATTGACAGTGGTTTATAGAGTCCTGATTCATATAGGGCTAGAGCTAACTGTATTGAGCCTTCCAATGATTTGCATTCTCAATCACTTAGTAAATAATAGTATTGGTCTAAAAAGGAAGTTTCAAAGTTAAGTGCAAAACCAATGCGTTCTTAGGAAGGCTGTTGATTAAGTATTAAAAGAAACACAATGATGGCTTGGCGCCTGTAGCTCATGTGGCTAAGGCCCCAGTCACATACAGCAGAGCTGGTGGTTTCAAATCCAGCCCGGGCCTGCCAATCAACAATGACAACTACATCCCAAAAATAACCAGGTGTTGTGGTGGATGCCTGTAGTCCCAGCAACTTGGGAGGCCAAGGCAAGAGAATCACTTAAGCCCAAGAGTTGAAGGTTGCTGTGAGCTGTGATGCCACGGCACTCTACCCAGGGCAACAGGTTGAGGCTCTGTCTCAAAAAAATAAATAAATAAAAAATAAAAGAAACACAATGATAAAGTAGATTTATGTGATCTTAAAATCTCCTATTCTAAATAGGAGAAGAAAAAAGGAAAAGGTATACTGAACAGTAATAGCAACTTTGTGTTTGTTTAAAAGTCAGTGTTGCTTGACCTGATCTTTAGGTCTGCAAACAATTTCCAGAGAAAGCTAAAGAATCATATGGTTTTTCTGAGGGTTGCATAATAAATTAGATAAATAGATCCTATAATGGTGTCTTTAAATTTGATTTGTAGCTATGAAGGAAATTCATGCATGAACATCCTTAAATGTGAACAGGCACAAGTCAGAGGAGAGAGGATAGATTCTCCTCAAATTTCTTTTTCATTCTCTATAAACTTCAGGAGCCTGAGTTTAGCTTCTTTCCTCCTACACACACCCATCTGTGGCCATTCATTGATGCTCATATTCATTCTTTGACAAATAAGGTGATAGTGGAAATTTTTTTTTTTGTTTTTTGAGACAGAGTCCCACTTCGTTACCTGTGGTAGAGTATCTTGGTGTTGATGCTGGAATTTCAGGTTCTTGGTCTCAGGCGATTCGAAGAAGGAATCGACGGACCACAAGAGTAGTGGTAAGTCAGGATTTATTTACAAGAAAGGAAAATTAGAAGTATAAGAAGAACCAAACCTCCAGGCAAGAGGACCCAGGAGGGGAGCAAACTCTCCTGTTCCCTCTCTGAGGTCCAGCCGAGGTCTGCTTTGGAGGGGAACAGGCAGCTCTCCTGTTCCCTCTCCGAGGTCTGCTTCTGAGCTGTTCTCTCTCTGACACCCTGCCGAGGTCTGCCCCTGAGCTCTCTGCTCAGGGGTTTATATAGTCCCAGGGAGTTGTTTTGCCAGAACTTCTTAGGGGCGGGTCTTCATCAGTTACAGCCAGCTGTCCAATGAAGACCCGGTCCCTGGAGACTGACATGATATTGACCAGTCAGATGTGCACGAGGAGCAGACAGCAAGGCGCCAGTGTCTTCCACACAGGTCTGGCCCTTTCGCAAACTGGTTTCTCCATCTGCCACAGCATCAGCGCTGCCAGGGCCAAGGCAGCAGTTGTAGAGCTGCTTTGTCCTGCATCAGTGTCATAGCTCACAGCAACCTCAAACTCTTGGGCTCAAGTGGTCTTCTTGCCTCAGCTTCCCAAGTAGCTAGGACTACAGACGCCACCACAGCACCCAGCTACTTCCAGAGAGGGGTTCTCACTTTTTGCTCAGGCTGGTCTCAAACTCCTGAGCTCAAGGGATCTGCCCACCTTAGCCTCCCAGGGTGCTAGGATTACAGGTGTGAGCCACTGAATCCCAGGAGAGTGGATATTTTTAAAAAGTAGAACCATTGTCTTTCAAATTCAAGAATGGAAGAATTAAAACAACATTAAAACTGTAAGAAGAGAGTGAGTCTAGGGTGTGTAGTAAGAAAAGCAACTCAGACTCGGATGCAGCATCACAACTGAGCAACAGACAAACCTTTTGTTTGCGGACAGAAGTTACCAGAAAGCATGAGCCAAGGAAGGACAGAAGCAGGTGACCTCCCACAGACATGTGCAAAATGACGCAGGGGGAAGCGGAAAATAAAGCAAGGGCAAAATTTGGGGAAGTGCTGTTCTTGCCAAGATACTGCTATGCCTGTGAATTAAAATTGTTGATCTTGTTTTAAAACATGTGTTGAATGTCTGTGTGTGCTTTAAAAAACTTCAATTCACCTGCTGACATGATGTTCTGACATAGACAAGAGATGTTCTCTCATGAACCCCGTTTTCTATGCATTTGCATAATAAGTGAAACCTACACATTATGATAAACATTCTGTTCTGTTGCTAATTTGCAACTTGTCCTTTCACTTTATACCTTAAGAATACTTAGTGCTCACAAACATTTGGGAATAAAATGTTTAGGAGGTAGATAACAATCTACTCTAAGGTTGTTTCTGAAAAAATTATTTTGGAATCTGGTGTGGAAGTCCATAGAAATTTCAGTTACCGAAACATGGGAAGTGATAAATAAGATCTTCCACTAAATAGCTTGAGAGAGGCCTTTCAAATGCTAAGTGGAGTTTTTCATAGACAGAAGAAAAATAACATCAAATTTAATTTTGCATGATTATATTTTTAATAAGTATTGTGCTATTACATCTGGTCTTTTCCCACTATTGCTAAATAAGAATTTTTATGATTTTTTCTGAAAATCATTTTAACCTAAGTAAACATCTGAAAAGAAAAATATAAATTGTATTTTAAATTATAAACAGTGATAGTTATAATAATATCTAATAGGAAAGAATAAGTTAAAATTCCTAAATATTGGGAACATACACAGTAAAATAATCAAATGACTTAAATAATCATTAGCTGTCAAATTATTAGGAGTTCAATGAAAACTTCAGCACTGTTTTTCTTATACCAATACATTTGAGTGTTTACACCCAGTATATCCAGATTGAAATGGAACTTTCAAATGGGAACATCAGCCCGAGTCTATTTAGTCATAAAGTCAGCTTACTAAACTCTAAAAATGGAGTTGGCGAGATAATCTCTAAAGTTCACTGGACAATGATACACGTGAGGTTGTAATAAGGTGAGGGTGAGAAGCATCTATGGTCAACTCAGGACACTCACAGGAGAGATGTTGGGAGCTGCAGAGCTCGGCTTTTCCTCTGGGGGAGGTTGGCCACCCAGGACACCAAATCCGAAAGATGCAGAAATGCCAGAAGAACCTACACTGAAAATCCAGAGGCAGGGGGTGGAGAGACTGGGTCACTTGCTCTTGCCAGAGGTAGGGCAGAGTCCCTGGACTGAGCGAGGCAGGCACAGTCCAGGAAGGGGCTGGTCCAGGTGACTGGGCAGTGTCCAGGCCAGACACAACTCCTAGTATGGCGTGCAAGTGAGGTGGTGTGAGAAAGAGGATGTAGTAGGTAAAAGGGGTCAGGGTGGACACAGGAGGGCTTCCCACACAGGAGGGTTTCTGGTTTGGGTGGCGAGCTTGGAGAACACCAAATACAGAGATGGCCGGTACCATGGGGCATTTTCTTAGGTAAAAACTGCTTGTGATGGATGTGTTAGGTTATTAAGTATGAAATTTCCTATTTCCATAAGTACTGAGTTTGACAGTTGATATTTCTGACATTTCGCTTTGACACTTCTTGTTTTATTTTTGTTGTGAAGAACACATCCTCGTTCTTTCAAATGCACTTTTTTGGCTTGTGATTATCTTCCAAATTTATTTACAGCAATTTTTGTGAAACCACACATAAGTCAAAAAATTGTGTTCATTTCAAATATGAGTTCGGTGGTGGAGCCGATGCAGCACAAACAGCTCAGAATATCAACAAACGGTCTGAGCAGGACGTGGCCAATGAACACACAGTGCGGGGATGGTTTGCAGAGTTCCGTTCTGGGGATTTTAATCTTGAAAATGAGCCACGTGGGTGACCTGAGACCAAGGTGGATAATGATGAGCTGAAAGCCATAGTGTAAGAGAATCCTCCTCAGCCTCCACATGAATTAGCAGCAAAGTTTGACGTTGCTATTCCAACAATATTGGACCATTTGAAACAGACTGGCGGGGTAAAGAAGCTACATAGATGGTTCTGCATCAATTAACTGAGCGTCAGAAGAGAAATCGTGTTGAAGCCTGCCTTACTTTGTTGCCAGGACATTAAAGTGAACGTTTTCTATACCACATTGTTGCATGTGATGTCATCAGCAATGATAAGGAATAAAGAGCTGACAGACACCGCAGAACAAGCCTGGAAAACACGAAGGCACAGAAGGAAGCGGGACAGAGAGCTCCACATCACGGAGTGACTTACACAAGGCGGCAAGTGTACATCACGAATCCGATTTGTGGTTGCCTGGGGCTGAGGATGAGAACAGAAATCCACCAAAAACGCATATAAGGTTGGTCGGGGGATGAAAAACTTAGAATTCTAAAGTTAGACTGTGGTGATGATTTAGTGACCCAAGTTAACTGAAGGTCACCGAGGTGGATACCGGAAATGTGTGACCTTCCATAGAACATAAGTTGTAGCTCAGCAAAGACACTTCATAAAGAAGAGAGTCAGGGTCACCACAAGATCACACAGCTGGGGAGTGGAGCTGCTGGGACCTGGCTCCACCTGCACCTGAGTCTCCTTCCCCACGGTATCCCTCCTCAGAGTCACCACCAGGGGGGCATTACGTCTACTGTGTCCTCAGGGACCAGTCCAGCTCTCCCACACGTCATCTCCTCCTATTCTTGCTCCTGGGTCACCTGTTCCCTGGCCGCTGCCCCTGGACAGCTCCAGGCAGGGCCCTGTGCCTGGCAAGCCAACACCCTGGGACCTTCTTGGTTGAGTCTCTGGCTTTTTCACTTCTGTCACTTCTGTTACACTGTCACCCTGCCCGAGAGGTCCTTTCCAGCCATCTGACCTAAAATAGCTTCTCCACGCTCAGCCCCTGATCTCTCTCTGTCCCTCTTAGTGATCACGGGTCACACACGTGCTTGTGTTTCTCTCATCTACTCTAAACGTGGTCATCTTGGACTCAAGAGCATTCTCCAGCAGGGGCACCTGCGGCAGTGGGAACTGAGGGTCAGGAGAGAGGGAGGCTGACCAGTGAGCGCCAGTGGCCACTGTGGAGCCCGGAGGGAGCCCAGGGGAGCCGGAGGGAGCTGCTCCAGCTGCCCGGGTCATCAGCACGCAGCTCCCGGGGAAGCAGGCCACATCCCGAGACTCTCAGACTCCTCAGGCAGCGCCAAAATGCTCCTTGCAGAGTAGGGGTGGCAGGCGAGCAGAGGGAGAAACGAAAAAGGAAAAAAGAAAGCGTGTCCAGGTCATTTCGTGTCATTTGGAGGTGAGTGCGTGGCATCCTCCTCCTTTTCCATATCACTGAGACTGCTGACGACCTTCTAGACTTTTCTAAAATTGTGGATGACTTGTCCTTGGAGGCGCTGGTGATGACCTCCGTTTTTATTGAATGAATTTTTGTTGGTAACAAGGAGCACACACAAGTGCACACACACGGGGGTTAGTCTGCCACATGGACACCTTCAGCCATCCCCCCTAAAAGTTAACACTTCAGCACCCACCCCGGGGGGCGCGCAGGAACCGCAGACCGCAGAGGAGTTGGAGCAGGGGACACCTGAGGACACCTGCACCCCTCGAGGTGCCCTTACCTCTGGGTGGGCTCCCGCCCGCGTGTGTGGGTGTTTGGGGACATGCTTTAAGCGGTGGAGACACAGTCCCCTCCCTCCTGCTGTCCTCTCGGGCGGGAGCTCCGCGTCCACTCCTGCAGGTCTTGCTTCTTCATAGCAGGTGCCCGGGTGTCCTGCTGCCCTGGAGGGCACCTCTCTCCAGGGCACGGAGGGCAGGTGCTCGCCCGTCAGCCTGGCCTGGTCCTTGTCCCTTCAGTGTGCACGCGGGCTCTGGGGCCCCCTCCACCCTTTCCCAAGGACTCTCCAGGCCCCAGACTCCCCCCACTTACTTGTCGAGGCACCTCTGCTTTGGGGAGCTCCCCAAACAGTGCAGGATGTGCTTGCTTGGAGAATATGGACACCTTGACCCCCATGGCTGGACAGGTCTCTCCTCCCCTCAAGTGCAGTGTTTTCAGAGGGCCACCCGCCCCCGTGCTCAGCTATGAACAGAGCGGTTGGGGGCCTGCTGCTCAGGAAGGGCTGGCCACGTCTGGTAGAGGGGTCTCCTTGCTGGCCCCACGCCGTGGGGTGAGCTGACAGCAGGTGTCTTTTCTCTCCCAGCTGCACTCCACAGTGGGCCCCTCCACTGCTCCCTGCGTCCCTCAGCCTGTACTGACTGACTGTGCTTCCTCGGAGGGGGTAGGTTTAAATTTAAAGACGGACATAGTCCAAGGTGCTCGTCTCAGCGGGTGTGGTGAGTCAGGTGTCCTGCCCAGACTCTCTCAGATTATTCTTGGCCATCGCGAAGCTTGAAAGAGTGCTTGCAGCTCTGCCCCTCCATCTCCAGGACACTCCCTCGGGGTGGTCTCGGTGGGGGTGAGAGGCCTTTCACAGCGGGTCCACTCGCCCCACCTCTCCCAGTGACAGCTCTGTCCGCAGCGCTAATGGCACCAGTGAGATGTGTTCCTTCCCTCTGAGAACCTGGATCCCACTGCATTCTGGTAACAACCCTGGAAAATGGGGAACTTCCATTCCAGCTCAGAATGAGACCTGAGGTAGATGTCATCATGCTGCACCTTGGAGGCCGTGACAGGTGACCTTCCCTGGCAGAGGGGCCTTGCAGGTGTGATTAAGGGTCTCATGGTGGGAAGATGCCCTCCGTCATCCCAAGGCCCAGCGTTGTGACGAGGGTGGGGGGAGGCAGGACAGTGAGAACCAGAGATGGAGACGTGACAATGGGGCAGAGACCAGCATGACACAATCGTGAGTCCAGTAAGGGGACAGTGTCTAGAAGCTGGAAAAGGCCAGAAAAGAACACCTCTAAAGCCTCCAGAAGGAGCACAACTTTTTTTTTTAATCATAAGCATCTTTTTTTTTTTATTAAATCATAGCTGTGTACATTACTGCAATCGTGGGGTACAATGTGCTGGTTTTATATACAGTTTGAAATATTTTCATTGAACTGGTTAACGTAGCCTTCATGGCATTTTCTTAGTTATTGTGTTCAGACATTTATATTCTACATTTAGTAAGTTTCACCTGTACCCTTCTATTGGTCATCATGATATTAAAGATAGAAAGTGTTTTTCTCAGAAAAGCAAATGAATATGATTTGTGGGGTAGAAATAATGACACTTTAGTCAAAGGCCCCTCAAGTTTTAATGTGCATATGAATCCCCTGCTTAATCTTGCTAACATGTAAATTCCCCCCCCCCACATTCTGCATTCCTAACAAGCTCCCCAGTGAAATGACAGCCAGAATCATTTTAATGACAAAGTTCTGTTGAATGGTGAAAAGTGAAGTGCAGCCAATAGCAGGATAAACTTTAAAGCCCATATGAGGGAGGAGGGAAGAAGTAGAGTTTCAATGTGGGTAAGCCTGGGAGTAGCGGGCAGCAACTAGATAGTCAGATAACGAGCTATTAGGTAAGACCAGCATAAACATAGGAGTTACTGTTTACAGGTTAATCCCTGTACAACTCAAACAATACAAAGTAACCAGAAAAACACTGGACAATCCAGTAAAAGTGATGGCAATAAGACATAAAACTGTCTTATACTTGCTGGACACATGGCAGCAGCATGGCTGAAATGCTGAGTGAGTGACCACGCTCAGATGTAGTCAGGAGTAGGAAAACCAAAATGCTAGGGGGAGGGGCAGCTCTTGAATGAAGATGAAATAAGATCAGAACTCCTTTCTGCAAGGAGAAGACCAAGAGGTCTGTTAAATCAAGACTGCTGAAGCCAAAGTGAGTGCAACCTGAACAAATACAAACCACTGCTCTTTCACATGAACATCTTTGCTGGTGTTTTTTCATGCTGAACACATCTGGCCAACATGCTCCCCTGTGCAGGTGCGAAAGTGCTTTATGCCCTCCTTGTGTGCTCTCTGATGCATTTCTCCTTCTCCTCTAGGCTCACCCTAAGTATCATAGGTTTTCGTCTACATCCTCCGTACAGACTTAGGTGCTGACCCCAACCCAGATCCCTGGTTTCCGTAATCTCTTGGACGTGACCCTGCCTGTGCTGTTTACGTCATTGTCTCTTTCTCCAGCCTTAAGTTCCTTTGTGGGAGGGGACTGTGCTACAGCCATCTTTGCTTTCCCCAGCTGAGTGGCAAACACATGCTGTAAGCTCAGTTTGTGCTAGTAGGAAGGGGGAAAAATGGAATGAATGAATGAAAAAAATGAAAAGGTGACTAGATTTTCACCAGTGATTTAAAGTGGACAGTATTAGGAGGACTTGATTAATTCTGTCTTGACAAGATAGTGTTACGAGAAAATTATAAAAGCATTCTTTTCAGTGAAGTATCTAGTCTGCTTATGTTTTACTTTATATTTTTAAATATAGTAGCTTTGGGGTAGGCTAAAGTGATTCTTTAATAAGTATGACAGGTGTCTAAATTATCCCTGTACTTTGTGACTTTTCAAGTAACATTACGTTACTGATATCTGTGTCTCATGACATGGGCATGGCCATTCCCTCAGAATGTAGGGATAGGATTGTGTAAGAGAGAGAGTGAGCGAATTGCCAAGGCTCTTGCTGGAGAATTGTTTTCAAGATGTCAGTGACAATGGGTAAGAAGTACAGGTTAATATTATTCAACTGCATATAAATCACAAAGAATTTCAGAGTAAAGCAATGACCAGGAAAGGCCTCTTAGAAGAGATGTATTTTGAAACGGTATTTGGAAGTGGTTATCGTCATTCTGTGGTGGGGAGTATGGAGGAGGGCATATGAATGATGAGAACCTTACCAGGAAGGTATTGATGTGAAACTATGTGTCCAACTGACTCAAAGTGGAGGATGTGGCAATCAAGATCTATATGAATTGATCCTGGCTTCCATTATGGTTATATTTAAGGACAAATTTTGCAAATGATGAAAAGGACCTTGTTCAATCAAGTGAATCATGGCAGCCTTGAGTGCAATAGCGCTATTCATTTTTCTTCCCTGCATGCCTATGAAGAAATCATTTCATTGGCAGTAATTTGGCAGTATTAGTTTGACTTTTTAAAGTGAAACAAATTATTTCCAAACTTTGGGTTTATTAACACTTTAAAATTAATTCCACTCATCTGGATAGATGGGTATAGGAGTCATCTAAGTGTCAGGAGGCTTAGGTGAGAGCGGGTCTTGGGAATTTAGTACTTTTAACAAAAGTGTTAAGTTAATTGTTGAGAAATTCCAACTAGGGATAACTTACTCTAAACTTTGTTTTATAATTAATTAAACTTTAATTCCAGGAAGATTATGCTTTTGTTGAAACTTTGGCAGTGATTTCCTTGTTTTTCAATCATTTAAAATTTTGGAGTTGAATTTCCTTCTTTCGTCAAGTGAATGCCAGCAATGTTCCAAATGTGGAGAAAAGGGCTGCTTTAATCATAAAGGAAGCAGATTCTTGGGAGGAAGAGAACATTTTCTAAGTCTTGCATCTGTCAAGTAGTAAGTTAGGCGGTTGGCTAATACAGATTTCTTGATATTCTCAGATACTTGTTTCTCAGCAGGCAACAAAGGCCACAATAACAAAGGTTTAGTGGTGAAAAAAAAATAATGAGGGGTCTGTATGCAGAGGTGTGGGCAGGGTTAAGGCCAGCGACAGGGCCCGATGAGGGGCCCAGGCTTGAGTGGGCCTGGGACAGGCTGGTGAGTGCAGGAGCCTGAAGCAGGTTCTGTGAGAGAACCCTGTCACTGTCATGGTAAGGCAGTGAGGACTCAGGGGCGTAATTCATCTTCCCTTTCTCTGAGTTCCTGCTTGCATATTTCATTGGCCAATGCCACCAGAAGCCAGGGAGCAAGAAAGGCTAAATGTGGAGTTGAGCCTTTTGTCACATAGAGCTTGCTGGGCGGCAAGGAGCTGAGGATGGCTCTACAGATGAAGAATACTTCGAACAATCTTCCTTCTCTAATTTTCAAGGACCTTTGAAAACTGTATATACACTATTTTTAAAATCTTCACCTTAGTTGTTTTATACATGTTGAGAGAGATCATCCCTGAAGAAAACCTGAAAATCTGATTGAGGACGCAGTGGTTATTGAACCAGATTGAGCTTCGTAGCAATCAAGGAAAATAGGGAAACGTATGCTTTACACAGCTCTCACTCTCTGTTCAGTGGTATAAAAATTTATCATTCTTAGGGCAAGAATTACTACTAAAAACAACACAGAATTCTTAATACAACAACATAGGAATGATGAGCAACATAATAGAGCAATTTCATTAAAAGTATGTAAATATGCATTTCCGTGTTTCTTATAATAGTCTTTGGCTTAAGTTGAAGTTTTAGTGCTAAGTTGTAGATTTCAGTTTCTATAAATCTGCAAACTTTCTCTTTTACTAATTTGCACGGGAAGTTTTTTATTCATGATTTATCTTTTTTTAGTTTTAAATGTTTGGCATCCCCCAATAAATAAAAGCAATTAGTTTTTACTCATAGTCAAAACCTAAGTTACTGTTATTTTGATATTTAAATATAAAGAGTACACCAATGTATAAGTAGAGATTGCAGAATGAGTTATTATGAGAGTTTTTCTTTCCTATTAGGCATTTTTCTAGGTTTGACTTTGAGATCAATCCTGTGTCTATCTAAAATTTACTATGCTATGAATAAGCACAGATATTCATTCTTATAAATTGATCACATATCTATAGATAAAGATTTGAAGAACTGATAAATTTGTTAGTATATTTCCAGTTGCTAAAGTATTTCCTTAAATACTGAGGTCATCTCAAACGTCTGGAACATGATCTTAAACTATTTCTCTCTTAAATGACAATAAAAAATAATGAAGGGCAAAGCCTTGCATTTATGAGAAAGTCAGTAAGAATATATGACATTTACAAAAACAATACAAGTCCAACTTTTCAGGGGTTTACCTATATTTAACATAGACACATCAGTACCCTCCCATCTGAGATTATATTGAACTGTATGTAGGAGGTAAAGGAAATTAGGCTCTTGTGTCTTTGACTTCTTATTGCCCATTTCCAGGCAACTATGGGACTAAAAATAATCAATAAGTATATTTTGGTGATCTATGATAAGCCAAGCTTGACGTTAGGTACTATTAAAACACAAAAATTATAAGACACGGTTTTGCTTTAAAATTCTAGTTTTGGAATTAACCCAGAGCGATCGGCAGAGCTAGGAGAATATGTAGTAATTGGGGGATGTGGACCATGATATGAAGCAGACATTCTTTAGGAAAGATATGATTGTATAAAATTAATGGCTCTGCTGCTCCAGGGAGGCTGTCAGGCCTGTATCATGGTATCTGTTATAATATTGAAATAGCAGGCTTAATTGAAAGACTCCTGTGAGTTTATCCACATATTAAATTTCCCTTCCAAAATTATTTTAATTTTAATAAAATGAAGAAGTAGGTGCCTAAATTGTTAGGTTGCTGCTTTTTCTTTGAAGGTTTTAATGCTTTGTTTTAAAGTAAGTTTCAAGTAAAACACTGACGCAGATGCCTCCCATCTCTGTAATTTCCAGGAGACCCTAAAGTGTGCTTTGCCTTGAGGTGATGTGGTTTTCTCAGTAGCTGGCATGTCTGTGCCCCGTAACACAAGTGTTTCCTTTGAAATCCGAGCCTTCTGCATTTTTCCTACAACTACAAAGTCTTCTTAGAGCAGGTGAAGCACAACCCTTAAATACCTTCATTCACTGAATTGTGAGGAATGCATCGCAGTTGTGTTCCGTAGTGCTGCAGCCACACCCTTGAGTCACAAAAGCATCATACGGCTTTATCATACGCTTTCTCAGCACAGACTTACTAAGTTCACTGATGCCTGTTTGAGGGAAAAGAAAATGGTTTTAACTATTTTCATCAACCTGATGTTAAGATTGTATATGAAGCCAGCACATTGTAACCCTTGATTACACTATTGTACACAGCTATGATTTAATGATAAAGATAACAAAAAAAAAAAATAATAATAAACTATGCTATAAAGTAAAAAAAGAAAATGGTTTTAAGGATTTTATAATGGGGCATGGTATTTGGAATTTGAATCCACTCTCTCCTGAACTGTCAAGTATGTTACTTCCATAGAATAATGAACTATCAGGCTATCTTGATTTTGGAAATCAAGTTATTGCCTTACAGAGGATCACATTGAAAACTTACTCTATCAGATCTTTGGATTGTAGTTTCTGGTTTAAATAGGAAAACACAAGGGATTTAGGGAGAGATTTAGTTCTGAACTAGGATAGATAATTTACACACCTGTTTTTCCCAAAATGGTGGCATAGTAGGGATTATGCTTCAAAGGTGGTATTTTTAAAAAGGTAATTCTATATGTCTTTGATTTTTTTAATGACTTTTACATCCATGAGCTGATTGAAAAATCCTAGTGTTTCTTTTAACTGTGCAGATAAATTACCCGTGGAAGTCTATACCTATTTCAGATATTTTACCATCATGTTTTTAGGATGAAGCTTAAGAGAGGCTCGGTTTTAGCTTTTTATTGGGAATATCTTACTCAGCTAAGTGGGGGAGTTTTATTGAAGGTTCTTTGTTATCTGTTACAAATTAAAAGTTAAAAACAAATGTTTCAGAAACAATTGATTTTGCTTTAATAATTGGAAAATCTGAAATCTCCTTGCAGATCACAAAGCAGCTTTTGCTTCTTAGGTCTGAGATGACCTTAATTGTCACCAGTAATATTACTTTACGGTAAATAATTCCTATGGGGTATTACAGGCAATACAGAACCGTCTTGCAGTACAAGTAATAGAATTTTAAAGCTAAAAGAAATTGAAAAGACTTACTTTAGCTCTGTAATATCAGAGATAAGGAAATGGAAACCAAACTTCATATAATCAAAGATATAAATTTGAAGGCACATAATTTATAAGTAAAAAGAAAACTTTTTTGGAGTGTATGATGTATTTTAGTTTTTTATGGTTTAAGTAATTTAAACAAGTATATGCTTAGGTTTGTCTTTGTCTACATAAGAAAACAAGAAGAAACTTTGTCATGAATGCCCTTGCTTGTGAGTGTCCAGAACACGTGGCGCTAAGGAAGGGGCATTTTCCACACCAAAGCTAAAGCAAGGTCATCACTCCTAACATCTCTTGACTGCTCAGAACCTGGATAGGTAGGGTTTGAGATAATGGAGTAGTAATCTGAGTTAAGCATGCACATGTCTGTGCCTTAAAAGAAGAATGTAGAATAAATTGTTAAAACTTTATTGCAAATGCTAGGACAGTTTTAAAAAATCTCTTCATCATATTATTTTTGTAGTTTTTAGGAGTGAGAAGGTAGGACTAGAGCTTCTGGCTGGCATAATTGCCTTTTCAATGCCACCATGCTTTCATTAGATTATTACTTTGACATAAAGAAATTCATATTTTAAAATCCATATTAAGTTGCAAATTCTATCATGGACCAGTTTCTAGTTGTCATCTAATTAGACTACCTAAGTCTAATAATTAGGACTTCTTTTGCATTTATCTTGGAAATCCATTAAAACTACATCAATTTTGAAAAAAGTTACAAATCGAATCATTTCTATATTTTTATACTATTTACAATTTTAAAATAATTACATTTATTCCTATTTTCTGGGTTTGTTTTTTTTTTGAAAAGATATTTGTCATACCTATGTAAAGATATTTTTCTCTGCATGTCTCTGAAAAGACCTGTGGTAGCTTCATCCACTTTGGTGGGATTTTCTAGAATGGTTGAAAATCTTATAATCTTATTTCTCTCTACAAAGAATAGCATTGTGGAAAAACATAATTATGGAATTATATGGGAGTTTCTAGTCAAAAGTTATTTCTGTGAGGCATTTAAAGGTGTTAAATCATGTATGGTGGTCAGTTTTTTGTTAAAATTTCTTTTCTTACTAGTTTATTTTCTTCATTGGTGAATCTAAAGAACTCTATGAATACATTACTTTACATCTTCCGTGTCCTCTGGGTTTCTCTGGTACTTTCTTGAATAAGTACTTACCAATAACTTAGTGAATAAATGAAGGCCCGTCACCTCCACCCCCCCACTGTTCTTGGGATAGTGTGAAAAGTCTAATGTAATTAAACAATTTTGCACCAGCCAAATAATCTCATAAAACATAACTCCCTACTTTTAATATAATCTAAAGCAATGCTAAATAACGAAAAAGTTCTTTTAACATTATTATTCCTTTATTATTATTCATTATTAATAATACTAACATTATTATTATTCATTATCAGGTATTCCTTTTGAAATTAACATTTGATATTTATTTGAAAATAATACACTTTTCATTTTAGTTTATTAGTGTTCTCGAAGTGTCAATTATTAGAAAATGCTTGTCTTCTAGTGACTAACATTGGTCTTCAACTCTTGTTTAATGTACTATAATAAAAAATTTGAAGTTACAAAGAGTAAATAATTCCTAGGACATGAATTTTCAAGTTATGTAAATCTGGAAAGAACTATAAATTTACTATTGTGAAGACGATACATTCGAAAATACCTAATTGATTCTTTTTAAGAGAGAAAACTATTCTCAGTATCAAAGAGAAAGAAAAACAATGTGACTAATGAGTGGTTTTTCCTAATGTACCGAGCTATAACTTACTAGTAATCTAGCAGTCTTAACTCTACTAAAACCTGCTGCATCCTTGGTTTCCAACTATCTGTTTTACTACACAAGATTTCCAGCTATCTATTAGATATCCTTTTACTAGGATAGCAAGTATTCTGTTAGGAGTGTGAACCGTGTAGGCTTATTCACTTTTCACAAAGGATAATAGTCAATTTAATTTTCATACGTCTAGATAGCTAAGTAATTTCCAATTTCTGTGAGTACAGTATTTTACTAAAATTACTGTATATCACCTTTCTAGGTTTACTTTTGAGAGTCTGGTGTCAAGATGTACAACTTATCCCCCACACACTCATGCATACAAACACTTGAAATGAGAAAGACTCCATGTTAAACCAGATTAAAATGACCACTGGATGCAGAAAACGTCAATAGTGTTCTGTGTGTTTCTTTTAGTAATAAAACTTCACTGAAGACTTTACTGAGTCCTAAGAAGGACCAACCTACATATGTAGTCAGAAAATAGAACTGTTTTTATTTCTACACACCTCAAATACTCATTTTATAAAGAAATGGTAATTTCAGTGTGGTTTGGCTTTAAATTGGTGCTGGGTGAATAGTTCACAGGGAAAAAAAGTACCTTCAGCCATCTTGATTTCATTTGCAAACCTAAATTTAAATAGAAATATGTAGAAACAAACCTACATTTAAATGGGATGGGTATGAATTATTGAAGGACTTAAAATCTGAAATATTACGTTGTAGCATAAAAATATATGCACTATATTGTTGTTATATCCTAATAATATTTCTTCCAGGACAGCCGTATCTTCTGTAAGTTTGTTGTTGTTGTTGTTTGTTTTTAGAATCTTCTTGATTTTTATTACTGAACTTGACCTGAGAATCTATGCTTGATTAGATTTTTTGAATAATTAATTTTAAAATTGTCATTAATTAATATTTATCAAATATTGAGAAAGAACTAAATTTTAGTTGCATGCCCCTGTGCTTTATTTCTTTAAATTGAAATGTATGCCCTTAATTTAGCGATATTATACTTTATTCAGTGTATTTTCCCCTATTTTAATGGGTTAAATAAAAATATTAAATCATGTCTTAAACAGACTTTATCCATGGTATATGTTCAGCAATTGAATTTAAGTCCTTGACGTGATCTCAATTAACCTTCTATTTCAGCTGACACATCCGAGTGATAGGTTTTTATTCCAGTTTCTACACAACACAGATATAAACAAATTTAAAATTTAACAGATTTGTGAATTCAGAACTAGTTATATATATGCTTTCTAAAAAGGATCTATGTTCAATTTCACAGGAAAAACTGATCTCCAAGATTGTAGAATCTCATGTAAAAGAAAAGTAAATTTACCTTGAGTAAGGGGAGGACTTAGAGCTTAGCTGGTTGGTGCTCAATTAAGAGCTCTCACATTTGTCCTGATCTGAGATGCCATCGTCTGTGGGCTTGTAGACTCAAATCTCCTGCCTGGGCCAGGAAAACTCAAACCACCAGGGCACCTTCTGTGTGTCTGTCTCTAAGTGGTCTCTCTGCATTGTCTTTCTGGCAACCTCTTCAGGATAACTGGACTCTTAATTTATTGGCTCAAGTCTGTCAAGATGAATCTTAAAAAAGAAAACAATAGAAGCATTATTTCCTAACCTAGCCCCAGGAAATGTCACTGCCTTGATTCTATTAGATGAGAGTCACTATCCAACTAAAACTGCAGGATGGAGGAGGGAATTCAGCCCTGCCTTTGGTAGAAAGGGTATTTTAAAACCATCCCATGCAGTGGTTTTAAGGCTATGCTTTTAGCCATCTAGGAAGTGTTTATATTTTTTCCTCTGGATTCTGGGTACTCTTTGAATATGAGGTTGTTAAATTAGTGAGGTTTCACTGTGCGTGTGACTAAAGGACTATGCAAGAATCTGATTTTCAGGATTAAAGAAAAGAATTTCCTTTTCTTTTAAGGACACCTTGCTTTCCGGGGAACTCCGCCTGGAAACCAGCTTACTTCTGAGAGATGTATCGTTATTTCTCCGACTTTCTAGATACAAAAGAAAATCAACATTTTGCTCAAATTCATGTTTCTTACCGAATTTTTCTTTGAACATTATAATAAGGACCACAATTTAAGTTACATCGTTGTATAATAAATAAATATAATTATAAAATTAGCTCGAACTTAAATAATAAAGTTAATAATATCCTCATAATTAGCAAATGAAGTACTTGCCTGATAAACATTTATTTATATCATTCCTTTCTGATGTCTTTCATAAAACTGAACATTTTGAGTATTTGACATTAATGCAAAGAAAAATTCAGCATTTTATGAAAATCAACTGCTCTTGCTGCTGTTATGTTTTTGGCTGCTTTCAATACACTTTGTTTTGGTATTTTTACTGGATAAAAATGATGCATCATAATGTAAATAATGTTTATTCCAATTTTGTATTAATTTTACTCTGTGACTTTGAAAACATGATTTTCCATGTTTCGGATCCACAGTGGAATAGGGAGGAATGTTTGTTTATGAAATATTAAATGAATAGATTAAGAAACTTCTCTTTGCCACTTTTTTTCTTCCTCTTTCTTCTTAGTGTCTTTTCCTTCTGGCCTATAGTTTTACCGTTTTCTTCCATTCTTTAAAAATCAAAGCAATTCAAATTCTCCCTCGACCCTGGCATCTTATTAAACCTCTTGTCCTTCCTCTTTCTTCTCTCTAGGTATTGAGAAAGTAACCCATACTTGCTTTGTCCACCTTTACTGTCCATCTGCTTACCAGCCCTGTGTGTTCTGATTTCTCCAGCTGTCATTGACTGGAAATTGCTCTTGACCATGAATTAGTACTTAGCAAATGCCGTTGTTCTCTGTGCCATTTGACCTCCTAGCACATTCTCTACTCCTGAAATTTCTTATCTTACTACTTTCTCTTAGCTTTCCGTTAACTCGTGTGGTCCGATATTTCCTGAGTTCTTACTCAATCTCGTTTTTTTCCCCCCTTCTATTTTTATAACCTCAGAATTTTCTATTTATTCCTCTTCTCATTCTATATCACATTCCTAAAGAAATCAATCTCTGGGTGAAAAACTTCAAATTTCTTATCTTCAGAGCATAATTTTTTCTCTGGAACCCTAAGCTTATCTACTTGACGTATCTGCCTTTTTACAACACCCCTGAAATATGCATAGGAATATATAAACTCATGGTTCTATTCTAACAGTCTATTTTTCTATTTCCTTCTAATTGGTAACATTATCAATGTGACCTTTACTTTACTCACAACCTACCTCCAGTCATCAACTTGTAGGAATTTAAATTCCCTAATATTTCACTGGGTGCTCTTTTCTAACCTCATTGCTTGGTTGTGTCCTCAAGTTACATTGCCAGGACTGTCTTCCCATCCTCTTAACATGCCCAGAGTGCTGCAGTGTAGAGCTAGGATTGAGCTCAGGTCTACCTGATTCTATATTTCTACCATCACAGTTACTAGACTGCCTGTTTTTCAAATTATTAGCAGGTCGAGAAGTAAAGCTGGACTTGCAAGATTGTTTCAGTAATCACTGAACTGAAATAATTTATTCAGTAATTTAAATTATTTCTTTATAAATTATTTTAAGTAATTAGTTACCCTCATTTTTTATGTATAAAACGTTTATATTTACAGAGTCAGATTCATTAAGCATCTGTATATTCAACAAGCAGTTATTAATTATCTCGTTCATATGATAGATACCGGCATAAGTTAAGTAATCACTGCACACAACTCAGAGTCATGAAAGAGACAGATAGAGAAACAAATACCTCCACTCCACTGCAGTGGAGTAAGTGCTAAACAAAGCAGTGTAACAAAGCTGTTAAGAGCCCTGAGAAGGGAATAGCGTACATGTAGGAGAATAGAAAGGTGTCACAGAGGAAGAGTTTTATAAATCTGGATTTTGAAGAAAAGTAAAGTCTTATGTGACAATAATTGAGAGGAGGATGTTTAGACCGATGAAACAATGCCAGCAAGAGCATTGGCATGTTTAATGATGGAGAACAGTGGGATCAAGCATCTTGGACTTTATGTATGTGGGAATGTGTTGAATGTGTTTAGACAGAGGAATCACTTAAGTACATCTGTGTTCACTTAGGTAATTCTTTTATTTATTTTTATTTTGAGACAGTCTCACTATGTCGCCCTCAGAAGAGCGCCATGGTGTCAAAGCTCACAGCAACCTCAAACTCTTGGGGTTAAGTGATTCTTTTGCCTCAGCCTCCCAAGTAGCTGGGACTACAGGTGCCCACCACAATGCCCGGCTATCTTTGTTTCGGTAGTCATTGTTGTTTAGCTGGCCTAGGCCAGGGTTGAGCCTCGGTGCATGTGGCCGGCGCTGTAACCACTGTGCTATGGGTGCTGAGCCTCACTTAGGTAATTCTAAACACATGTGGGGCAAATAGGAAAGGCAAGAGATGGAGGCCAGGATATTGATTTAGAGCAGCAGTTCTCAACCTGTGGCTCGCGACCCCTTTGTAACAATGAAAATGCATCCTGCATATCAGATATTGACATTACGATTCATAATAGTAGCAAAATTACAGTTATGAAGTAGCAACGAAAATAATTTTATGGTTGGGGGTCACCGCAACATGTGGGACTGTATTAAAGTGTCACGGCCTTAGTTGGCATTAGGAAGGTTGAGAACCACTGATTTAGAGGCTGGTGCAAAAATCTAGGTGACTTTTGAGTCTGGTAAGAACCCAGACTAAGATGTTGACTTTGCAAAGAAGTAAAAAGGGAAAAAACTCACAAGAACTGATCAATACTATATTGTGAATAAAGTTCTAAATTCTACATATGCGCTTTGTATTTTTGTTTTAAACTGTAGACATGGGACGTAGAGCTTGAAAGATCCGCAGAATCCTGGGCTGAGACGTGTGTGTGGGAACACGGACCTGCGGGCTTGCTTCCATCAATTGGACAGAACTTGGGAGCACACTGGGGAAGGTATCTGAAAGCACAGCTTTTTGTTTCTGAAAACATAAGTGTTTGAAGCGAAATATTATGAATTCATTATTGCAAACTTTCAAAAACTCGGTGCCCAAAAGAAAAACAATTACAAGACAGGTAACAAAAACTCTGAGTACTCAGCGGTTTTTACTTAGTTTTATTTGAAATCATTGATACATTAGTAATGTAATAAGCATAAATATTTAAGATTAATAACGTATACAAAAATAAATTTCTTCCAAACTTTACTGATCTATTCTGCAGTGTTTTGTTTGACATTTTCTCTAACTTAATTTGCTTTTCGTGGTTATTTTCTTTCTAATAGATACAGGCCCCCAACATTTCACGTACAAGCATGGTATGATGAAGTGAGAGACTTTAGCTACCCGTATGAACATGAGTGCGACCCATATTGTCCGTTCAGATGTTCTGGACCTGTCTGTACACATTATACACAGGTATGTTTGGGGTCTGTATACACCATTCCTCCAACTTAAGTTTGTGCAGTTATGGGGGGATTTAGGCTACTGAACTTGTGTCTTTCTTATGTCATTTGGTATGATTATTTAAAAACAACATATGCTTATTGATTAGACAGAATAGACTTACACATTTCTACAAACAATAATAGTGATTAAAAGCCCAAACAGCTGCTTAGAAAGACATATTTCAAGTATTTTCCATATGAAACATTTTTAATATGCCCCAATAAATGTAGATGGAGAGATTTATTGTCTTTTAAAGTCAAAGTTTTATTCCAAAGAATAAAAATAGAGTTTTATTTGCCAATGATATTCAATCCTTACATGTATGCAGCATTTTTTTTTAATATTTAGCGGTCATATTTGGTATGCTTTAAACTAAATCAAACAACTAAAGGCTGGTTCATTGAGATAAAGCCCAACACTGAACTGAGTTTGCAGAATTTCTGTGCCCTATCACTAGTGAATGTGAAGCAGATGTATCAGTCTGTATGCTTTTATGTTTGACAGGATTAAGATCAGCATTAAACTTCTTAATAACCACTGCACAATGAAAAGATGTGTTATATGAGGAATGTGAAGTCTGAAATTTTTCCTCTAGTATGTTTAGAATGTGAAATTCTGTTCCTTTGTAGGGCAAGTTTCTTCATAGGACCATTATTTTGACATTTAGGCTTGTGAAGATATAACTTTTGAATATTATAATAAATTTGTGTTTGAAAACGCTTGCATTTTATAGCCACCTACAATTATTTGCCTCTAGAGGTCTTTCTTAAGTGGAATTAGGCACTACCCAAAGTCTCAGGAAAAAAATACCCTTTTAATATTGATTTAATGTTGGTTTTTCAAGTTTGGGTTTTTTACATTTTTCTGTCTTATTTCATCTGAACCTGCTTTTTCTGAGTCTGTCTTTTTTCTAATGTAGGTGGTGTGGGCAACAAGTAACAGAATAGGCTGCGCCATTAATTTGTGTCATAACATGAACATCTGGGGTCAGATATGGCCCAAAGCCGTCTACTTGGTGTGTAATTACTCTCCAAAGTAAGTAGACAAAACACTGTGTTCAGATGTAAATTTTTCTTAACATGAAAGTAATTTTATATTTATGATTTTTTTCCAACTTTCAATGTGTGTTACTGAGGAAAGTGTATTGTTTTAATTCAGTTTATTTAATATGGAAACAGTTATAGTTACCTGATACATAAAGTCAATGCTTAAAGGAAACATGAAATTTGAAAATACGATTTTTGTGAAGAAGGGAATTATATTTTTATAGTTTCACTCATTACAGTATACTCTTCCATAAATATTTAATAACTTTGATTTATTAGAGATTGGCTACTATGAAATAACTGAGAAATGTATTTTCATCTGTGTAAAGACCATTTGAGTGATTACAGTTAAAACATTACACACTCAGAGTCAAATTTAAATAAAAGACCTGTATAGTCTCACTCTGCCACCCTGGGTAGAGTGTTGTGCAATCAATTCTATTTTTAGTAGAGATGGGTTCTCTGTCTTGCTCAGGCTGTTCCTGAACTCCTGAGCTCAAGCAATCTGCATACTTCAGCTTCTTAATGTGCTGGGATTATAGACATGAGCCACTGCACCCAGCCAGATCTGTTTTTATTGAAATAAGTGGAGTGCTGGTGATTAGATAGCAGAGTCTGGTTTTCTACAGAAGTTCGATTTTATAATTTTTGACTACATATGTAGCAAAGTACTTTGAAATTTTTCAAAAGAATGAAACAGTAATTTGAATTTAAACCCAGTAACCAAAAAGGCTCTATATTAAAAGAAATAAATGTCTTAAATCTCTATACAAAAGTAATTACTTGAATATTGGAATATAGTGATATGTTGCACTGTCTTATAAATTATGCTGTTAAACTGCTCCTTGACATTTAGGTTTGTAAGGATGCAACTCTTGAATTATTTACTAAATTTCTCAATCATCTCTTGAAGGGGAAACTGGTGGGGTCATGCCCCTTACAAACATGGACGACCCTGTTCTGCTTGCCCACCTAGTTTTGGAGGGGGCTGTAGAGAGAATCTGTGCTACAAAGGTAAGTGCTGTTATGTTGTAACATTCACTCAATTTATATTTTAATACAGCTTCTGCATTACTTGTGTTAAAAAAGCCAAAGTGCACTTAATTATTACATGAAAAGTTTCCAGAACTTTATTTCAAATATTTTGAAAAAACTTTCAGAAATATTTGTCTTAGTATACCGATATAAGTTTAAGAGAAAGTTTCATTATTTCAGATAACTACTTCTAATTCTCCTTTGACCCCAGGGTGACAAGGGATACTGTTGAAAGTCACCTTGTTGTATTGTTGACTAGAGTTATTTCCATAACTGTAATTGTTTTTGAAGGATTTAGCAAGTTATTTTTAGCACTTTAAAAGTTTTTGCCAAAATCCCCGTTATTAAACCATGCTCAATGCATTTTACTGATTCTACATTTCTTTCTACAGACAATGTGGTTTTTCATGCTAAAATAATGAAAAAAGTATACTAGTAATGTAAAAGGACTATAAAAGGAGTGTTATCACATTCATTTGATAACTTGAAAAGTGCATATATGTATGATGTCTATAGCATATGAAGATAAATTGTATATAACAGAAGTTTGTGAAAAGCCATATTCTTGGCATCGAAGTGAAAATTTTATGGCCATGCACTTTTTTCTTAATGATTATTAAATGAGCAAAAATGTAGACTGAATGTATTAGAAAATATTTGAATAATTGCAGCCCTTTTCAGTGCTCATAATGAAATATGTCTCGTTTTTTCCCTAGTAACTAAATGCGAAATGAGCTATAATGTATGGACATTTAGTACTCATGTGTGTTCCTCTGTTGTGTAAGGGGCTTTTAAATTCTTGGAAACATTTGCACCATTTTTTTATTGTGTCAGTGTCTACCCCTAAAGCCCCCAACCTATCTGCTCTTTTACCAATATTTTACTTAAAACTGACTTTCCTCTGCTTATGACTTTATACTTCCTCTTTTTTTCTGCGTTCTGAGTTCTACAACACATGAAAACAGCACCTCTTTCCAAAACGTGCCACTGTCAAGCCCTTGGTAAATCTGGAAAAAGAATTAAATTCAGTTTGGAGTTATTCTCCATTATCAATTTTAAGTTTCTACACATAGAGTTTCCTTCTAAAAGAGAAAACCTTTCCATGGAAATGGATATCATAGTAAATAACAAGCATATCAATATTTCTATAGACCAAATTTCCATTTGGGAGAATTTTGAATATGATTCTTTGACAATTTGGAGAGAATAAGATCTGTACTTATTTATTTATTTATTTTTAAGACAGAGTCTCACTCTTGACAATTTTATTTGGGAAAACAAATGCAACGTTACTAAACCCTGACTTTATTAGATCACTGTGTAGATTTTCATAGTGTCGCTGTGAAAGCAAAACACTGATAGTATGTTGAAATATAAGGAAATTTAGTTTAAAAGTGAGTCCATTGAATATTAGCCAAAAACTAACATAAATGAAGCAGGGGCTCCAAGGCTGATGTGCACCCTTCATTTGTTCTGATGCTGTACTTTACATCACTGCCTTAAACCATAACATTCGCCAAAAATAGCACCGATTTTTCTGGTTTTAAATGGTAAATGAGAATATCAAATTATATCCTTATATGGTCATTTCTTCAAATATAACATGGCATTAATATTTCTTAAATCCTTTTTTTCTAACAGAAGGGTCAGACAGGTATTACCCTCCACAGGAAGAAGAAACAAATGAAATTGAACGGCCGCAGACACAGGTCCATGACACCCACGTTCGGACAAGATCAGACGATAGTAACAGAAATGAAGTAATAAGCACACAGCAAATGTGTAAGACCTCTGCATTATTTATTTATTTTTGAGACGGAGTCTCCCTTTCTTGCCCCTGGTAGAGAGCGGTGGCATCATAGCTCACTGCAACCTCCAACTCTTGGGCTCAAGCAATCCTCTTGCCTCAGCCTCCCGAGTAGCTGAGACTTCAGGTGCCTGCCACAGTGGCCAGCTATTTTTTAGAGCCAAGGTCTTACTCTTTCTCAGGCTGGTCGTGAACTCCTGAGCTCAGGCAATCCACCCGCCTCAGCCTCCCAGAGTGCTAGGATTACCAACATGAGCATTGCTATTTTATATGCATAAAAATTAATGGCATATCCCTCATGATAATATTAATTTGAATATTTGTAGAATCGAATAAACTTGTCATTGCAACATATATATAACAAATTAGAGCATAACTGACTAACTTAGAAAATATGAATTTTCTAATATGAAAATTCATATTTTCTAGGTTATTTTAGTGTTTTATTTTGTATTTTTCCTTTTAGCCCAAATTGTTTCTTGTGAAGTAAGATTAAGAGATCAGTGTAAAGGAACAACTTGCAATAGGTAATTTTTTTTATTATTCTGAAAATTAACTGACAAAATATAAGAAATTTTTTTATTTTATACTGACATTCAAATAAACTAAGTGTTGTTTCCACTTATATTCATTTAGGTATGAGTGTCCTGCTGGGTGTTTGGATAGTAAAGCTAAAGTTATTGGCAGTGTACATTATGAAATGGTAAGTATTATAAATGTAATTATTTGGGATAATACTTGATTTTTTTAAATGTGAACAATAATAACCTATATAAATATAGATACTTGGTTCAGAAATATCTTATGTCATTTAAACTCAAATAAATAGTAAGTAACTGTGCCTTACGCAGAAGCCTAATATTTTCACATCCTTTTGTCTCCTCCTTTTCTCCAAGCAATCCAGCATCTGCAGAGCTGCAATCCATTATGGTATAATAGACAATGATGGTGGTTGGGTAGATATCACAAGACAAGGAAGAAAACATTATTTCATCAAATCCAATAGAAATGGCATTCAAACAATTGGGTAAGTACCCAGATGATCTTTTGGACCAGATGATTTTAAATTGTAATGATAAGCCATTCTTTAGAGGAAAGCACAGAAGAATTTAAGAAAAGTTAATGTTTTTCAAAGTTCATTTTAGCTATGTAATTTCCATAGACAAAAAGAAGAAATAGCATCTGAATTCAAGGTTGACACTCTTTTGCTTTTAATAGGCATGTGGATACTCCAGATTTCCAAGTTTAAGTAAGAAGTAGAAGTATGTGTAAATTTATAGTTAATTCTCAATGTAAAGCAATACAGTTTTTAACTGTGACAGAATAATACCCGACAAAAGGTTTGTTTGCATATTCTCCTTGCCCTGTTTAGGGAAAATGGCTTATTTCATGCGATAGTAATTTTGTTGAATTGCTGTTAAATGTAATAATTTTAAATTACATTAATGGGTAAAAAAGCATTTTGAAAAATCCTCTAAGTATGTAATATACTGTCCGTCATCTTTTTATTATCCATTTAAGTGTAATTTAACTCAAAAACATTGAATTATATGTATTTAGTATACTAAATACCTTATTCTATAACACTGTGAATTTTATATATACTCTATACGCGGTAGAAAGATACAGGCATTTGAAATGTTTTTGTAGTGTCTCTTCTAAGCAAAACAATAAACATTATTGAACCTCATACAGAATGCCTTTTCTTAAGATATATGACATACTCTCTCTTTTCTTTGTAACTATACAATTGCATGGAACTTCACAGTGGGGTTAACTATATAAACAATTAAAAACTTGAAAATTTGTGGCGTGGCTTCCTGTGTATACAGTTCTGTTCAAAGGTTTGATGTGGGTTTTCAGCCATTAGTAATAACTCTTTTTTAGTAAAAGTTTAACATTGAATTTGAGGCTAACAGAAATAAATGATTGTTGAAATATTATAGCTGCAGTCCTGAACTAATGTTCAGAATGTTTAAGTACCATCATAAATACACCTTACCTTTTATGATAGATAGACTTTTTTTTTTTTGCTGAAAATATGGGTATACACAAACCAATTAATATTTGACGTATGACTGATACCTAATCTTATATTTCTATTTTTTAATAATGCATATAATGAGGAGAAGGTCATTCCTGTATTATAGACAATTCACTAGGTTCTAGGGGGAAAAATGAATAATGATACTTCCTAAGGTACTTATTAATTTGTAGTTTTTTACAACATTGCTTTGTATTTACTATTGTGAAGAATTAAATAGTTTGATTCTGTGGAGATGGGGAACTAGTATTCGGGAGTTTTAATTTTCATAAAGAACAAATACACAGACCGTAAAGTTTGTGTGTAATTTTAAATATATATATATATATATATATATATATATATATATATACACATATATATATACACATATATATATATTCTACATATCCTAATATCATATATATAAATATAAACATATATAATATATTCTGTATATCCTAATATCATATATGTAAAAATATATAAATTTATATATATATTATACATAAATATATATGATATTAGGATGTATAGAATGTGTATTGCTTTATCCTATTATCTATGAATCTTTGAAATTTATAATGACAAGAGAACAGCCTCTAATATTAAGAATAGTCTTGATTTGGTTCATACATGAATGTTTTATGAATTTAGCATAAAATTACTGATATATTCTGATATCACTCTTTATGTAGTTATTTTATTTTATTTTAATTTTTCCAAAGTAAGGCAAAGTTTATTGAGGAAAAGTAAGATAGGCTTACAGAGTAAGAAAGTTTACAAAGCAGGATATGTTCACCACAGACAGTGAATGGGTCTCCATTGCCAGGGCAAGTAGGCAAAGAGCCCCTATGTGGCTATTTTAATAAAAATATTTTTTTAAATGAAGTATGTGTAGACATAAAATACCAGAAATTATGCTCATGATGATGCCTATAAGAAAATGATGGACATTTCTTGTTATCTTCAGCAAATACCAGTCTGCTAATTCCTTCACAGTCTCTAAAGTAACAGGTTAGTACATTTTTCATCTAATTTTCTTACACCTGTATAGCGTGTTATCACTTTCACTTACTGTTTTGTGTTTTATTTCCCCAGTTCAAGCTGTGACTTGTGAAACAACTGTGGAACAGCTCTGTCCTTTTCATAAGCCTGCTTCACATTGCCCAAGGTAATGTTTTCTAGATTTTCTCTCTCTCTCTCTTTCTTTTTTTTCAAACCAATGAACATATATGGGCTTTGGCACTGTGATAATTATTTTTGGCTGAATTTCTTGCATCTCTGGGATTCAAAGGATGTGTAATCCTGCCCTGCTAAGCCAGAGGAAGCAATGGGCTATCTCAGCCACATGGACTCTAGGCACGCCTAATATGTTTTCTAATGCTAAAGCACTTTCTCTTAGTCTGTAATTTCAGGGGGTATGACTGTCATCTGTGTGTTTGCGTGTGCTACAGAGACCTGTATTAGTCTGCTTGGGCTTCTGTAACAAAATACCTTGGACTTGGTTGGTGTAAACAGAAATTTATTTCTTAAGATTCTGGAATCTGGAAAGTTCAAGTCACGGTGCTGGCAGACAGGGTTCCTGGTGTGGGCTGTCTTCTTTGTTTTCAGATGAACATCTTTTCTTTCTGTCCTCACATGGCTGAGGAGACAGTTCACTCCTTTGTATCTCTGCTTATATTAACCCCATCTTATATCATCCTAGGATACTAATCCTATTGAATAAAGCACTATCCTTATGTCCTCACTTAACCACAATTACCTTGATAAAGGCTTGTCTTTAAATTCAGTCATATTGGGGATAGGCACGTCAACGTATGAATTTTGAAGGATAGAAACATTCAATCCGTAGAAAATTCTTATGAAAGAAACTACTGTCATATTTTTTGACATTATTATTGAGTTCCTAACTTGGATCAGTCTGACTGTATTATGTAAGTCAAAAAAACCACATCTTGCTCTTTTTAATTTTTGTTTTGTGTATTCTCTTTTAGAAAGTTATATTGGGACTCATCTATTATAAAATAATGAGAAAAATAATTTATTTTTCTTGGCCAAGCTGCGATGAAAACTGTTAGAAGTATTATGGCCATAAACCATACTTAGTATGCAGGGAAACAGAGTGTGTCCCTATGCAAACAGACTTAGTTCTATCCACAGAACTTCTAAAAACTAGTAATGAAACTTAAGAGTTATAATTATAATTTGACAAACTATATTTGCTAAAAAGTTGAAGGAGCTTAGTTTGTATGGATTTTATTTACTTTAGGAAAACTACTTACCCTTTTAAAACTAATGGAGTAGTTCACTTAAAGAATGAGTTTGGAACCTTCCTAGCAGAAGACTGTGTTATCGATTTAAGAAGTGAATGCTTTTCTACCCGTAAGTTGTTTCCCAGTTACATGTGTAATATGAAGGAATTAGGTGACTTGTTTATTTTCAAAAACCTGACCTTTTGTTTCTACTCTAATGTGAGATTAGTGTTGTAAAATATGTCAGCTAACTAGATGTACACTGATTTGAGAATGTTGAAATAACTCAACATGTTCCTTACCAAATTCAGCAGATTACAAAGTGTGTGGAGTAATTTGAGGATCCCTTACTGTGTGATATTTATCCTATACTTTTTTACCACCTGCCCACAAATGAATTATATGCAAAATATTTTTATTATAAAATATAATTTCCTTTTACTAGACCTTCATTATTATGTCCCTATAAGGCTTACAGGTTTGATTAAATCATGGTTTGTTTTGTAATCTTACAAAAGTTTATAGAATTTTTTTTTCATATTTCTACAGCTACTATACTTACAGATTATATTTTTATAGAAAGAAGAAAACATGTATTGTTAAGCGAAGCTGATAAATTTTCATCACAATATATGTAAAAAGCAGGAGTTTTAGAATTATACATTTATAAATATTTATTAAGTACCTACATTATACCAGTATTATGCTAGGCCCTGTGGTAGCAACGTAGATAGGTTTAGGAGAACCAGATGAGGATCATTTCTGTGGAGCATTCCTGAATTAAGCCTTCCTGAACTAAATGCACAATCCCGGTCATTTTGTATCTATAAAACAATCTGTATCAACGGTGTTCCAAAGGGTGAAGTTATTCAAGTAAAATACTTATATACAAGTTTTCTGTTTCTTGGCTTCTTCTGGGAGGGAGACATCAAAAAAAAAGGAAAATGATATAAATTTTTAAAAGTTAGTTTTTAGCTTTTACTATCACCAATATAATAAACCCATAGAAATAATAATTTATACATAATTTTGATCTTAAGTAGTCTGGAATGTTACCCTCCTTTTTTTTTTGTTATTTCAGAGACTAGTAAAATCAAGCTTGTATTTTCTTTTCTTCATATAAAATTTTTGATAGTTTCATTTTATAAATTATTTCTATGACCTTTGGTAACTTTCTAGACAAAATTGATCAAATCAAAAAAATTAAAGGAAATTAGTTCAAAAAAAGCTTGAGGAAATAAGATTTACCTGCATAGTCATGTCCTTGAGAGGTACTATTACTGGCAGAACAACCCCAAATAAACCATCACTGCATATCATAACTTTGTAGAAATTGTGTGTTTGTGTGTGTGTGTGTGTGTGTGTGTTTGATAGGAAATCTTATCCTGTTGTACATATATCTATAAACAATTAGGTCTTTAAAATCCGTCGAATTGACAAGATGTAAAAGTAGGTATCATTAAAAGATGTCAGCCATTTTATTCAAAGCTTATAGGCAAATTGAAAGTGTGGAATGTTTACTAGACCACCACCTACTTTCTCAGTAGTTTGTAACAAGCTGTCAAAAATAGAGATTAGAACACAAGCAAAACCTCCCTGAGTCTTTGTTTTACCTGAACTTCTCTAAGTATAAACTAAATCAACTTGGAACTACTGACCTTGGCTTTCTGCAAACCAAGTGCTAAATGTGGGTAAAGTAGAATTTGCACAGCATGGTCCTAAGGGCGGAGCAGATAGTTTTACAGTCACAGGGCTGGCAGTGAATGCCCAGCATTCTGCAGTTTTAAATATGATGAGATCATTTTCCAGGCAGAGAGGACACCCTTCCTCCTGCAGAAACCCCAGCATCTTTTTTAACAATCAACCCTTTAATTCAAAGTTATAAAAACTCAGATTCATTTATTACTTATTTTTAAATGCTTCTGGTTTAGATGTTATGTGATATATATATATGCTTTAGAGTGTACAGTGTTATACACATTTTATAAATAATAACTAGCTAGTTCTTAAAAACTATTTTAAGAAATAGCTCCTTCATTTGGCCAGGGTCGTTCCATGGAAGTGTTTTTAGGAAAGTCGTTGATGCCATCTTCCACCAGTGTTTTTCATGTAGTTGTTATGTTTACGATGTACAGTGAATTCTATTTTGTTCAGTGTTAGTTTGTATTTCCTTTTAGTGCATGGGTGTGTGTGCTTGTGTTTGTGTGAATGAGCCAATTGATATTTTAAAAAGTGCTGTTTGATAGTTTTTAAACTCTGATAGTTGATTTTTTTAAATATCATGTGATTGAACATTGATTATTTATGCTTGAATTAAGAAAAACTTTTGGAAATTACTTTTAAATGAGTTTAGCCAATCAGGTCAGTAAGGCAGTAGGATTTCTGGAGGAATAGCATTCCATGTAGGGAAGAAGATAAGCACAAGGACTCTGGGCCGGGATCTTACTGTGTGTGTCTGAGGGAGATATGTCTAGAGCAGGGTGAGGAAGTAGAAAAGAAGTAGGATATAGTCAGGTGATCAGGGGACAGAAGGTACAGGGCTTGTTGACTGTGCTAAGGATCTGTCATTTATTTTGTACAGGACATAAACCCACTGGAGTTTTTGAAGCAAAGGAATTATATGTGTAGACTTGTATATTTTAATGTATGTGTGGAAAATAGGTTGGGGGGTGGGCCAACATAGAATCGGAGAGATCATAGGAAAGCCTATTGCGGTAACCCAGACAGCAGATGACAGAGTTACCATGACTGACGCGCTTAGCAGATGCTCTGATCCTGGGTGTGTTTAATGTATAGCTGGTGGAAATTGCTGACGGTTTGAATGCGAGGTGTGAGATGAAGAGAGAGACCCAGGGTAGAGTAAAGAATTTTGGCCTCAGCACATGGAATCATGGAAGCACCATTTATTGCAATGAGAAGCCCACAGAAAGAACAGATTTGGGGACTACACGGTGAGATTAAAATTGTGGTTTCACGCACGCTAAGCTCACGATGTTGATTAGATCTAAGTGGGCTATACAAATTTGGAATGAAGAGAAATCCCAACTGGAGATGCAAATTTGGAAATCAAAAGTTTACAGCTGATAATTGAAATCATGAAATTGGATTAGATACCAAAGATGTGAACATAGAGAAGAGAAACTGAAATGTCTGAGGCAATGATTCAGATTATCCAAGTTACCTGTTTACTAAATTCTGCACTTTGGGTACTGAACTCAACTTTCAAATACACAGAGATGCTTCATGATGTTTCTGCGTTAAATCCCTAAACTAGAAAGCTTCCTAGCTAAACTTAAAAAACATTGCATTTGTGCCAGGAGATGGAAGTAAATAAGGTAAACAGAAGCAATAGTGTCTGCTGCCTGGCTTGTAAAATAAAGGAGAAAAAAATGAGTAGGATTTAGAATGTTGAATTTACTTTTGCATCTGCTTGTCTATGGTTTTACTAATAACAAAGACTGAAGTAACGATTTTAACATGTATATATTTTTTTTCAGAGTATACTGTCCTCGTAACTGTATGCAAGCAAATCCACATTATGCTCGTGTGATTGGAACTCGAATTTACTCTGATGTAAGTATTCTAATTTACACAGCTCTCAGTGTTCCTTGTGTCTGCACACTCACCTTTAAATGTAAATATATGCACTCATACACAGAACAAGAAAGCATGCTTAAAAAAATATGTTGATACACATATTCTCAGAAGAGCTAATCATCAATATCAATCAAAAATAATTCTGGTTGAGATGAGTATGAGTGGCTGCTACAAGGACATAGAGATGACAGTGACCGAGTTGCACATGGGCCTAGAAAATAGCTCTGCTTGTCGCTGAGATGGTGAGAGCTGGATTTATGAGGGACTGCAGCCAAATTATTCTGAAGGATAGAGGAGTCCAGCTCTCTGGTGGGGAAAGAGGCTGAAAGTGCAAACTGATGAGTCTAGGTTTTATGTGTCAGACATTTAGAAATGATTATAGATTTCTAAGCCAGAGAATGACAGAAACAAATTTAGGAATTACCCTCTTGACATACACATTCAATAGAATACTAAAGGAACTTGATAATGTAAAAAAGTCTGAAACATACACCATACCACCTATTCCTCTTGGTGATTTCATTTGGTCCATTTTTTTTTTTCAGTTTAGCTTTAACATTGAAATTATTCTCACTCTAACTCTCTGTCAAGCTCAAGGTTTACATATATCTATAGCATGTCAATGTCTTGCTGCTATCTTACAGCCCTCACATTTGTACTTACATTTGTCTGACCTCTGTTTGAGGTCCTCTCTCTCTCCACTGCCCTCTCTCCCTTTCTCCCTGTGTCTCTCTCTCCCGTCCTCCTATTCCTCTTCTTCCTCTTTCTTCTTCTCTCTCTCTTTCCCTTTCTAGAGTTAGGACTTGTACATTCTACCGATTTGAACCTTTATGGTTTACTTGAGACTAAATTAATTTCTACACTTATTAAAATATTCTACTCTTTCCACAGAGTAGAATACTCTTTCTTTCCATCATATTAATTCTTACAAAGTGTGGGTATGAAAAGAAAATGTCTTCTGACCTTTGAACTCAAATAGGAATGCCTGCTGACTACATAGTTGTAGGCAAAACAATAGTCTCAAACCACTTTAAGTGCTTGGATTTAGTGAATGTTATATCTAAGCACTTTTTTGCCTTGGGAAAAAATGCTGATAATACCTTTTTAACGGAACAGAATAAAAACTGTGTACAGAATTATTTTTAATTCAATCTGTTATGAACCATATTGGAAGCAAATATTAATTCATTGTGGACTTTAAATGGTGAATAAAAGACCTCCTCAGAGTAAAGGTACAGGCTTCAGATCTATGGTATTTCATGATATAGCAAAAACATGAAAAGGATTAAACAGCTTGGCATTCAGGCTCTCTGATCTGATAAATCCTGACTGATGCGGTCGAGTTCACAGAGCAGTAATAAAGCAAGGTCATGTAAGATATACATGCTATGTGAACTTAAAAAAGCGTATTAAATCACCCAGATACGCATACAGATCAGAAAAGAACAAACCAATGATATCAGAAAAGACCCGCGAGGATATGAGGTAGAATGCTTTTCACTGAGACAGTTCAAGTATTTGCTTTTGTGGGATGTCTTCAGGCTATACTCAGCTATTGAAAATTTTTAGATGAACATTGGATTAAAGCAAATGTAAAGATACTTTTAATGTCAAGTCCCAGCTATTTGGGAGGCTGAGGCAAGAGAATCGCTTGAGCCCAAGAGTTTGAGATTGCTGTGAGCTAGGATGCCACGGCATTCTACCGAAGGTGACAAAATGAGACTCTGTCTAAAAAAAAAAAAAAAAAACTTTAAAAAGATGTTAATGCATCAAAAGAAATGATTTGACTTTTAGAATTCAGTTTCAAAAATGTGAAAGTATTAGACCGTAAACAATAATTTTTTTCCTATAGAAGTCATATTCAACCCAAATTATATGACTGGTAAAATATGATCTTAGGACATCCCCTGTTACTTTATTAGAAACCATTCAAACCAGGGTGATAGGCACTGCAACTTTAGGTAGAAGTTATCGTTGTTCTTCATTTTTTAGGGTAGTTCTTTTAGGCATAATTGCTCTGCCTAGATTATATTTTTTAATAGGAAGTACCATTTAATTTATAAATATATACATATATATCAGTATTTTAGGGGAAAAGGGCCATTGAAATGTACAGACCTAATGTACATTAGTACATACAAAACTAATGCTGAATTTATATCAGGGAAACTAAACATAAATGAGGTATAAATAATCTGCCCTGTCAACACCTGGCGATGGTGACTCCTGTGTCAACTGGCAAAGGCTGAAATTTAGAGAGTGACAGGTAGGACCTGGAAGAGCTAGAAGGCTCTCATTTGCCTTTTTCTTGCTCTGACACTCTTAAAGCCAGCAGTTCAGTCTGCACAGGTAAAGGTCAAAAAACATAAAAAAAAAAAAAAAAAAAGGAAAAGAAAGGGGAAAGGTCTTATCATTGTAGCCCCCTCAAGGTCCACCTTCAGCGGTGCTCAGAATGAGCCTTGTGTTTTGACTTTTGAATCATTTCCTTATGTTCACAACATTATCTTGTAGCTGTTCACAGGCTATCGGTAAAGAGACACATTTCAGTGACTTTAGTCCAAGAGAAGAATAGGCTTGGAACATCCTACAGGAATTTCCTAATAATGGCGATTTTGTTTCCTGCCTCCTCAGTTGTCCAGTATCTGCAGAGCCGCAGTCCACGCCGGGGTGGTCCGAAATCATGGTGGTTATGTCGATGTTATGCCTGTGGACAAAAGAAAGACTTACATCGCTTCTTTACAGAATGGAATCTTCTCAGAAAGGTAAACACAAAGCAAAGCAAGTATAGGTAGATGTATTTTGCATATACCATCCAACTGTTCATATACCATACCCTCTTCTCTTTATGACTGCCTTACAATGGACCCATTTTAGTGCAGGTTCAGAGGGAAGTGGCAGAGCCTGTAGGTTTCCTTAGCATGGTTTAGTAAACAGTCTTCCAGTGATGAGAGAAGCTGTAGTACCAGAGGTGCCTGTCTCCTGCGAGCTTATAAAAATCAACAGGAAAATCGGATTACAAGTCAGAACCACTCTTTTGTTAATTGATCTTATAATTAGGAAATTTCTTTCATCCTCTTTTGGATTTTCTAGATTAGTTTGTATGTTTCATTTTTTTTCTAGGTGAGCAAGGCACTGAATATTTCTCTAATCCAGTTATCTGACAAAGTATTTGAGAAAAACAATGAGTCTGATTTTCCCTAGAACCAAATTCTCTTTCTGATTTGACGTTGGCTGCCTAGTATGATATAAATGAACTCTTTCAGGTCATCTCATGCTATGGAGCTGACTAGGGTTATGTATTTGAATCATTTGAGAAAATTCATGTCACTCATTTTATGAAGTAATAATAAACATTAAGAGAAATGGAACTATGGTGATTTTTAAAAATCATTACTACTTATGAAAGTAATATTTAGTCCCATTTATTTGTATAAATATAGAAACTTTTAGGTATTTTCCTGGGTTCTGCAAAATTGCTAATGGAAGGGTTGCAGTTTTAGTAATTTCTCTAAAGGATAGCCCCAGATATGCCATGCAGGGTAGCTAGAGTGCCTTCTGCATAGTCGCCTGGGTCATCCTCATAGGACAAATCTGTATTTTGCTTGCCTCTGAGCTGCTGAGAATTTTTCAGATGAGACTATATCAAGGGGCCATTGGTGAGGAGGTGATTTCTCTGTACCCTGGCTCACAGCTTCCTTATGTAGACGTGAAACATAAAACGAACTCTTGAGTTACATAATCTTATAGGCAATTGTATCAGCTAAATTGAGTAATAGGGTTTCATTTCCCTGTCATATTTCTTAAATTTATTTTAAAACATAAATTCATAGATGATAACCTAATAATACAAAGAATAATATTAACTCAGCTCCATCAACAACTCTGTATCAGCAGTTCCATAAATGCTAATATTATATGCAAAAATGTAAAAACTTCAAAAGTTTACAATTGATGGGAATTAATAATGATTAATGGCATTGTCAATGTGTTAACTTTAGGAATTTAAAGAAAATATTCCTTGATCAATATTGCCCAATAAAATATAAATAATTTAATAAAGAGTAGAATTTACAGCTGTCATTACTTTATACTTCTGTTTTAAAGTACCTCCAAAATGAGCTTGAATGCCGTGGGTGTGCTTATTTGTTCATTTCAGCAAAGAAATTCTTAGATCCTTTCAGACTTGACCTTTAAATTTCCTATCATTTTTCTTGAAATTATTAAGGGTATTAATCTATATAGCAACGTAATTTAAATTTTGTCAAACGTAGGAAACAAAAATAAGCTGGACTCTGAAGGACTGCCGAGATATCAGCAACCATTTTAACTTGTAGCCATGCACTTCACTCGTAAATGAATCTCAGCTGCCTTACTCTACATTATTAAAATCGAATAAGGCAAAATATAAAAACTCCTAGAATCTGCCAAGTTTTATAGAGACTACTGTTATTAGCACTGCAGATCTTAAATGTATTTAGTAAACTCACAGTTTGGCGTACAACCAAGATTTAAGGAATTATGTCATCTTTGACCAAGCTCTCCAATAACAATAAATTATAGTAGCCTAAGAAAGTTGACCATCTGGATTCATATTCAGAGAACTGCTCTCTTGCCTGTCACAAGAAAGCATGATTTTTTGGTAATATTATTTGTGGCAATGACATTAATGTATTTTTGCATTTTTTGCAGTTTACAGAATCCTCCAGGAGGAAAGGCGTTCAGAGTATTTGCTGTTGTGTGAAATGGAACACTTGGACGAGGATGGTAGAGACTGTTCCAAATGCCATATTTCTGAAGTTTGTATAAAACTGTAACATTATTGTACAGAAGATGGCAACTGTTTTCATCCCCAAAAGTGCCAAATGCATATAAATCTTGATAACAGACAGAGTCTATAAAAAAAAAAAAAACCAAAAAAAAAAAACATGGGACATTAGTTTTGGGAAAAGTAATGAAAATGTAATGGTTTTAGAAATCCTGTGTTAAATATTGCTATATTTTCTTAGCAGTTATTTCTACAGTTAATTACATATTCATGATTGTTCTACATTTTATATACTATATGGTGCTTTATATATGCCACTAATGAAATGAATCTAAACAGTGAATGTGAACGGCCCTCAGAAAATCATCTGGTGCATTTAAAGAAGTCAACTCTAAAGTTGAAAGAAATCTTATCTTCACATTTCCCCCCGTCCAGTGCTGTGCCATTACCTACTTCAGATAATCTAAAACAATTTTCTACTTACTACCTGTACAGTTTTTTCTTCTGTTTAGTCATATAGAATATTAAGTTCTGATATTGCACTTATTATTTTGTATAAAATTTTTTAATATCTGAATGAATCTGTTAAAATATCTGATTACTTGGGAATGGTCTTAATAGATGGACTAAAATCAGCGTTAGTGGCGTGAAAACATTCCCACTGAACATATCATAAATGTAGGGTTCAGTATGGGCAGCCAGAGCTTTCTGTGTATTGTCAAAATTGAGATTACAAATTTTCTTTTGTATCCTGGCAAATACTCCTGCAGGCCAGGAAGTATAATAATAAAAAGTTTAACAAAGATGGACTAATGTATCACATCACCATGGCTACTAATTCTCTTAATGGTAAATGGCCTTGTGTATAAATGTTGTCATATTATGGTACCTATAATTGTGATATATTTGTTTCTATGAAAAATGTATCATGCTTTGATACTTAAAATCTGTAATATGTTACTTTTGGTGATTTTTTTTTTCTGCTGGTGAATTTATCTTTTCCTATAAATATATTAAAATGAATCACGTTTCCAAGTATTATTTTCAGTTCCCTTTGCATCTGTATTTAAATTTAGAAGTTATTTTAAGATAAATGAACAAAATTATTATAAACCTTCAAAATCAGATTTATTGAAATTAGTATAAATAATGTATTATTTTGTGAACAAAATCACCCTTTTCACATTTGTATGTGAAAGAGAAAACATTTTTATGATAAGCATGGCAAGGGAGAATTTGAGTATAATGAGAAAGATAAATTTGTAAAGTGTAAGGAAATTATCTGTAATATAAAGTGATTATAAAAGAATTGACAAGACAAATACTTCAAATATTTTTCACAAGTAAATGAGTAGCAGATCAGCAGATGGAAGGGAGATAAATTTGGGATCAGGAAGGGCAAGAGGGCTGTAATAAAATAGGAAAAATGAAAAAAGAAGGGCTTACATAAACAGACACCAACATTTTATGATCTGTATCAAAGATTGTCAGGATGGTAAGTGGCTCAAAATACTGGTAATCAAAACAATGATTTTATACATTGCAAATTTCAAAACGTAACGCAGAATTTGTGGGAACTTCTTTTCCAAAAGATATTTTCCCACTGTCTTAAACAGTGTGACTTGACCCTTACTCACCTTACTCCTGTCACTAAGAGCAAAGCTGCATCCATTCCGTCAGGATGACCTTCTCCCAGCTGCTCCTAGTGTAGTTCTCCCCCCTCAACAGCCTCTCCATTGTGTCCTCCATTTCTTTTCAATGCATCATTATTTTTTTTTTCCCTCTGCTGGAATTACTCTCTTTCATCTGCTTCCACGCCTTCAGTAAAAGGATTCAGGAAACTTTGTAATCTCTTTGTATTGTTTCCCTATCTTGTACATAAGGCGTGGCCTTGGGTAAGGTGTTTCACTTTCCATGCTTCAATTACCTTGCCTGTTAAATGAGACAAAAAATATCTCATAGGTATTGCTCTAAGAAAGGAGACATTATCTGTAATGTACTTAAAGGACTATTAAACACATCATATGTGTTCAATAAATGTTATTTTTGATTATCATTATAATCATTTTTGTTGTTTTTTACTGTCGGGAAACTATGAATCTGTCATACTATGTTACGGATTCTTTGCTGCTTAACTAAATATGATATTCTTCAGGAGTTTTCCTGCAATTCTTCTGGTGAGAATTTGACCATATTAAGTATTTAATTTGCCTTGTGTTACATAAAGTTCTTTAAACTTAAGGATAAACTCTTGGAGAATAGTAATACTCATATCTTTTACCCAAAAGTACAGTTGTCTCTGGCTACTTACCTTCTTGCATTCTACAAATGGGTCAATATTGTTGAATGAAAATTTAAACAGTTTCTAATTTAATTCTTGATGACATAAATAAGTATTTTTGCATATTATCATGGTAGAAGGTCAACACTAATGTATTACAGCTAGTGAAAATAATTTATGCATAGATATTGTATATGCTTTTAGAATAGTATTAACATCATTATTTTAGCTTTTAAAATTTACCAGCTATATGTTAATCATTTTAATGTTCTTCATATATTAAAAATAATCTGTAATTTCGAGTATTAAAAAAAGCTGCCTAATCTTTTAGAGAATTTGCATATTATAGCATACACATTTCCATTTACTATTGTATTTTAAAGTTTTAACTGCTTTCTAATAATCATAAAATGTTTTTAAAAAATGTGAGTTCTTCTAGTAGCATGAGGAACTAAGAAAAGAAACAGAGCTATCATTTTTATAAGCATACCAAACTTTAGATTTGGAGTTTAATTTATTACACAAAGACTTACATTGTTTAAGTTGATTTAGAAAACCTGGGTGATATTTCTACCCTGGCACCATAATATTCAGGAGCTGAAGAAATAACTTAGTGAAATAATCTTTTCCTCTTTTGTTAATTTGTTGGAATTAAGTCTAAATTATATCAGTTTGAGATTTTAAAAAGGCAGGAAAGCTCCTCAGAGCACTGCAGTTAATACTTAGCTGTAAGATATTTTTATTTCCTCTTCTCCTCCAATCCTTATGTCCACATTACACACAATGACCAGAAACAACACTGATAATCAGATATCTTGGCATTAGATCTTGAGTTATGAAGACTAATTTTTTAATAATTAACTAAAAACATTTTATAATTAAAACATAATGAATTGTCAATTATGTTTATGACTACATTGATGAAGATGAAAATCAGGGCTTACACAAGACTGTGTCTGATACCGAGTTTTGAAAAGAAATGTACAGAAGATGAAGTGGAAATCAGACCACTTATCCTAAAAACAAATAAGAATTTTTTTAAAAATGATATGAGACATCATGGCTAGGAACAATAAAATGACAACAATAAATAAAAAACAGTCCCGTGAAGCTTTCTGTATTCTTCTTTTATTCATGTGCAAAAAAAAAAAAAAACCAAGTTTTTACAATCTACTATGGATGGTGTGGTGCAGATAACTGTCATATGTTTATAAACAAGAATTCCCTCATAAAATCATATTTTAGTAAAGCAAACAAACTAGATAATGACAAATAAACATATGATTATAAACCAAGAAGATTGGAGAACCGCATAGCTAAAAAAAAATATTTGGAGAACATTGAAAAGTAGGACTTGACCTAGGGGATGAATGAGGATGCCTTTCTGAGGAATTTGATGTTAGAGCTTAGATCTTAAGGATGCTTAGGATTAACTAGGAAGGAGAAGAATTCTTTGCATAAGACACACCATGCAAATACCTTACGTGGGAACATTCTAAAAACAAGAGAGTTGAAAGTCAGTGTGTCTTGAGGGCAGAGAATAGGAGATGCTTTACAACATCAGTTTAGACAAGTAAATTGGGGGCCTACGCAAGGCTGGACAGAATCTCTAATTTAGTTAAAATGTACCATTGGTGCTCAAAAAGATATCCAGATTGAATAGTACTATGACGTCACACGTGCCAATATGCTCAGGTTCAGAGTTTGAGCAAAGAAGCAGAAGTATTGAATATACTCTATGTCAACTTAGGAGTTTCATAGCACTTTACAGTAAAATACTCTAATACTCCTGAGATCTAAAGAATTTGATTCTTCTATGATTAATATATCTGTAAGCAATAGATTGCAGAGGATTGGCGGGGGGAGAGGGTAACATGTATTGAGGACTATCTATTAGAAATGCTGCTATGCATTTCCTATGTTTTCTGATTCTTAAACCTGTGAGAAAATATTTTCTTATTCTTAGGTCTTAGAAAGCAGATTCTAAAAGGTTAAGCAACACTGTCTTGAGAAATGTAATTTACCCCTCCATCTCTGAATCCAAAGCCCGTGTTCTTGCTGCTACATCACCCCTGCTGGACATTTCTGTGTTGACCAACTAACTTCACTAGTACCTTCCACACTAGGTTCAGAAGAAATCTTGTACAAAATCTTATAATCCTTTAATATGCTATAAAAGTGTTAGATGTAGAAAGATTTGTAGAAGAGGAATAGACATTTAGCTTTCTTTAGAAGTGGCCTACAAGAAAAAGATAAAAAGAACTTCGGTTCAAGGGATACCAGGAAAAGATAAGATTTGTGTTCCATAGGTGTTCAAATTAGTGGACTATGTTTTCAAGATAATAGACTGAATTACATAATTTTACCCAATTCATAAAATGGGAAAAGAAAGCAAAATAAAAACACTATGTTCATGAAGGCAGGGATATCCTGAAAATGGGCAACAGTTGGAATCATACTAATGGTTAATTCAACATGCGTGGAGCCTCAGCACAGAGCCCACACTAGAGACGGCTGCCCTTTTCATTATGGTGCAGCCATAAACCAAAGCAAATGAATCTGCTTTATGACTTCCATTCAGGTGGCCTCCTGGACTGCATTCTTTACTCTCCAGCTCCACCCTGCCCAAAGTCCCCAAATAAGTCCAACAATTCAACCTACCTCCCCGCCCATGAACCATGAACGTTAAGTCAGATCTCGCTCAATCAGAGGCAGGGAGACAGTTACCCATGTAATCACCCAGTTCTTCAAACGTATACATGAACATACCAAAAGTAATTAACAGACATTAAAGCACAGATAAGCAAATGTCATGTCAATTAACACCAGAAGCAAGAAATGTTTCTAAGAAAAGGAGTACTTCTAAAAACAGTATTATTAATATCCTCAGGGGGAATTTAGAAGACAGTATCCCCATTAAACAAGAAAAGGATAATATGGAAAAGAAACAACTGGAAAATAAGAAATTTTCAGAAGAGTCTTAAGAATAATTAAGACTCAGCTATTGAACTGTAGGAAGAGAGAAAGAAGATGTGGTTGGAACTTGTGATGATATTTTAGGAGAGGGATAGAAGTGAAAGACACAAGGACGATTTCTTGTTAAAGATAAAAATACAAAATGTACATTAGATGGCCACATGCATAATAATATTAGATGCTCTCAGTAATCATGTAAAATTAGGCATAAACTGTGCTATAATTTTTCTAGTGAGAAAAATTCTGTTTCCATATCAGCTTTACCTCTTGTTGGATAATGCCTTACGAGTTTTATTAAACTTCTCTTAGAAATAATTTACTGACATGCAATACTGGAATTATAATATTTTCCTCTAGGGTTGTTACAAGGATTAAATTAAAGAACATAGCTGAAATTGCCTAGCACTTACTGGACACCGATTTAATGATAGCTCGCATGTTTTGTATGTATATAAGTGGACACATAAATATTTCATTCTCCCAGAGGTTGCACAGATTTTATTTCAGATTTTCATAAACTATTGAATCATCTTACATCAAGTGTATTGAGGTATAGATTACATACCAAAAAGGTATGTTTTCAATTAGTGGTTTTGATAAGTGGTTTTAGTTTCCCAGTGTTAATAATTGTTTCACACTTCTGGAGACTAGAAGTTTGAGGTCAAGGCATCCATTGTCAGGGCCATGACCCCTCCAAAGGTGCTAGGGAAGTATAGGAGGATCTGCTCTATGCTTCTCTCCTACCTTCTGTTGACTTGCTAGAAAATTTGTGCGTTCATTGGTTTGTGGCCTTAATCCATTTTTCACATGGCATTCTCCCTACATAGAGGTCTGTGTCCAATTTCTTTCTTTTATACGGATGGCAATCATCCTAGATCAGGAACCCACCTCATCTTAACTATGACCCCATCTTAACTAATTATATCAACCATGATCCTATTTTCAAATAAGGTCACATTTGAAGCTGGAAGGGGTTAGGATGTAAACCCCTTTGGTGAACACAATTCAAGTCATGCCCATTGACAAATTTAAACAATCTTATATACCACCACCATCATCAACATATAGAACATTTTCGCATTCCCCTCAATTTTTTGGTGCTTATTCCCAATCTCACAAATAACCACAGGTTCAGGCAACCACTGTTGTCCTTTTTGTTACTTTTAATCTGATGTATCTTTTAAAGGGTTTTATACAAATATATAGCCATTCTCGTAGGTGTGCAGTGGGATTTTATTTTTATAGACTTACTTTTAATATCAACATTCTTTATATTTAATGTGATTGTCTTGTAGGTAGCACATAATTGGGTCCTGCTTTTTAAAATCCCATCTGGCAATTTTTTCTGTTGAATTAGATATTGAGAGCATTCATGTTAAATTAATCATTGATGGTCGGGTTTAAACCTGTCGGCGTGCTGTTTGCTTTTTACTTGTCTTTCCTCTCTTCTGTCTTCTGTTGTATTAATGGAACATTTTTGACTCCTATCTCTACTTTTGGTTCATTTGAAAATCCTCTTAATTTTAATTATTTGGGGGATTTTTCTAGGGCTTTTCATACATATTATCACAGTTATTTTGCAAAAAAATTCCACTTAATGTACAACCTCACAGCAATGTAATTCCATTTTCCCTTCCTGTTCTTTGTGTCCTAAGTTTTTCTAATACATTACTATAAATCCCACAATAAATCATTATGCTTGTTTTAAAAGTCAAGTGTGTCTTAAATTTTTAATGAGAAAAAATTCTATATCCAGCCACAAATTTATGACTATAGATGTTCTTCAAAACTTTTTGTTTTGTTTTCATTGCTAAAAAATATTTTCACTGGGTATAGAATTCTAGAGTGGTGGTTATTTGCTTTTGCCACATTAAAGATGTAATTTCATCACTTTCTTGCTCATGTATTTTCTAAAGAGACATCTGCAGTCATTCTTATATGTATTTGTCTGTAGATAACGATTCTTTTTCTTTGGCAGCTTTTAAGACCGTCTCTTTATCACAGTTTAGAGATTATTATGCCCTCACAGTAGGTTCTAGTTCATCTGAGTTCCCTATTAACTGTTCTGGGTGATGAGCAGGGAATGTTCACTCTGGTTGATCACAGCTGATTGTCTCCTGGTCTGGAGTGAGCTCTGGAAGTGGCCTGGTCTGTTCTTCTCAGACTGTTCTTTGTCAGTCTTCTGGAGTTTTACATTATGCACGAATAGCTTGGTCTTCAACAAAACACGAGGTGGATCAGGGGAATTTCTGGACCTTTTGCTTTGTATACAGGCCTCTTTTCCAGAATTCTGCTCCGTAACTTCTGAAAGTCTCAGGTTGTTTGCACTCTGGTCCTTGCTCCCCTCAGACAATGATGTCCTGCTGGGAAACTTCCCTTCTGGACTAGAGAGGAATGTTCCCAGGCACAGATCCAGAGAGATCACAGACCACTTTGCTGCCTCCCTTCTCTCATGTACTACAAGTGGTGCTTCATAACCAGGGTCTGGAAATAGTTACTTCATACACGAGTAGTTTTTCTTCCTTCCTACATATTTATGGTGAGAAGAGAAGCCTGATCCCTTTTATTCCATCAATAAGAAGCAGAAATCCTCAGCTTTTTTTAAAATATATATATATAGAAAAGGAATCTAAGAAAAAAACTCTCTCCTACTGCTTTCCAATTTGATCAGCTTAAAAGATTTGAATAATAACATCCAGTTTATCTTTTAAAATTGTATGATTTGTAAAAAGTTTAGTATTGCTTCAAATATCTGTTTTCCTAACCTTACTCAAATGTCAGTGGCTTGGCCAGGTGTGGTGGCTTGGGCCTGTAATCCTAGCACTCTGGGAACCCCAGGTGAGAGGTTCTCTTGAGCTCAGGAGTTCCAGACCAGCCTGAGCAAGAGCAAGACCCCATCTCTACTGAAAATAGAAAAAATGAGCTGCATATTATTGCCGGTGACTGTAGTCCCAGCTGCTCAGGAGTCTAAGGCAGGAGGATCCTTTGAACCCAGAAATTTGAGGTTTCTATGAGCTAGGTCGAGGCATGGCATTCTACCCTGGGGTAACAGAGTGAGACTCTGTCTCCAAAAAAAAAGGAAAGAAAGAAAGAAAAGAAAATGTTAGTGGCTTCTCATAGAAACAACAATCTTATCAGAGCCAGAATTAGATGGAAAAGGAATGCATGCTTGCTAGAGGCTTACTGGAGCTTGGAGGAACATAGAAATTGTGCTCAACATTATAATTTGATCTCTAAACAATCAAAAATGTGTCTTTACAAACAAGGAAAAGGCATAAACTAAGAACTAGAAATGGTTTGAAGTATTACCATCCTGAAATGGAAAGAAGTAGAAAGGGCAAAACTAAAACAAATCTAAAATAGGCTAGATGAGGTTATTTTAAGAACTTTCAAGTTCTAATAAATGTTTTTGACATTCATAGTATTTTATTACTCCCTTACACACTGCCTTGAATCTTTGATATAAATACATTGATATCTTATCCAAGTAATTTCGACAATGCAACTTTTTTTAGCTTGAATAAATTTATCTAATTTTAAGTTTGTTTATTGTTTTTTCTTTATAAATAGTATAAAAATGAACAGACTTATGGAATACTTAAGATAACAGTAGAATAATTTAATATGTCTCAGATGTGTTACTTTTGCCAACAGGAATTTTTTCTAATGATCTAGAAAATATCTTCAAAGTAACAGATTTCTTTCTTTCTTTTTTTTTTTAATTCAAACAGATATATTCTGAACCAATTTTGAGGACCATGACTTTGAGCCACACCCAAGAATCCTTGTGCAAATAGATTTGTGGTGATGGAGTTACAGTTTGGTTTTATACATTTTAGGGGGACAGGAATTACAGGTAAAATTGGAAATTAGTATGTGGAAGGCATACATTGGTTTGGTCCAAAAAGGTGGGATGTCTCAAAGCGGGGGCCCACAGATTACAGGTTGATTTAAAGATTCCTTGGCTGAACAAATCTTATGTTAAATTTTCAGAATGAAGAACAAATAGTAACAACAAAAGCAGCTATTTTTGGCTTTGTTCTAGGCGCCCCTGATAACAGTTTTTGCATCTTAATTTTGTGGGTCCTAATGGCAGTGTTAGTTGTCAGCAGTCTGTATTCTTTCCCCTCTGCAGATGAGGATGTTTTAGCACAGAGACTTTCAGCAGCTAATCTGTGGTCCTACAGTTGTTAAGTTGCTGAGCTGGAATTTGTATTTGTTCAAATGTCTTCAATCTGGGAGTTTTAATTTCTCCTGTTATCCTTTCTTACCTTTGAGTAATTTTTGGAATATAGAAAACCATATCCCACCCCCACCCCACCCCCAAAAAGATTCCTTGGCTGAAAATTGGCTGAAAAAGTTAGGCTCTGTCTAATAGACCAGGAGAAAAAAAGGAATGCTGTTATAAGGGTCTGTTAATCAGAGACAAACTACTGAACATATGTCCACATGGAAGTGAGTTGTTTTGTATATTGAAGACCTGTAGATACTGCATAGCTACAGATCTGTCTTACCTATATCTTTCTTCATTCTTACTAGCACCAAAGTTATTTGGAGGCCCATCAGTGATCTGAGACAAGTGAGATAGTAACCAGACCTTTGGTTAAACATGAGCAAACCCTTTCCCCAGAAAGCCAGGTTAGGTTTCTGTAGGCAGAATGGGGACTGAAGACCCCATTCTTGGTAGGGGATGGCACTCCCAGAAAGAGGGAAAATGAAAAAGTAAGCTAAGGAGTGGGAACAAAAAAAGTCAGCTTCTTTACCTTTAAGACAGCCATTGCTAAATTTCTTATCTGAACAAGTTTCTAGCCTTTCCTGAAACTCTGGCCTATTGGGGATTCAGCTTACAAACACCTCTACTGAGTCTGTGAACACTCTGAGGGAAAAACAATGGCCATAGAAGAAGCTATGGCAAGACCTAGAAAGATACATTACCTAGGTCATTTCCTGCCCATTAAACAGACAAAGCAGATACCCATTGTGGAGATTTTCATTTGGCTGGGACAAACCAAGAGAAAAGCTCAAGCCCTGAGATACGGGCAGGAAGGCTTACATCCCTTATCACAGAGGAAGATCCTCCTTAGTGGTGATGAGAGGACAATTCCTTTCACCCACCAATTCCTCAGAGGAAATTGATGCCAGTGGCATTTTACTCCACAGAGGACTAGCAGAGTTTAACAACTCCCTAGCAATCTGTGACTCCAGACAGAAGGCTGCCCCCACACGAGGCTCAATTTTAGATTTCTCAAGACTTCTCAAATCCTTAAAGTTAATAATAATAACAATAGGAGCTGATATGCTTACTAAGAGGAAATGCTGGCATCTTTGTTCCTCCCTCAGCTTACTACCTGGGCAGAGATTTGAATAAAAGCTAAGTGGAACAGACACTCAGGGCCATTGCTGGAATCCCACCAATGGGTGGTGGTCACCTGTATTCCCTCCTTTGAAAATTCTATTCTGTGTCTCTTTTCTCTTTCTTTATTGTCATTCCTAACTTTGTATTTCTTCACTCAGTCGTGCCAATTCCACAGGTCTTAGTGGACCCTGCCCCCAGGGTGGGACCCTGACATGTTTCAATTCTTTCCTTTTCCAGTAAGAAGCAAGGAGTTGGGGCCTTTTCCTTCTTGCTCTACATTTATCTGGTGGGGTTGGGCAATGTTGAGTAAGTATAGGCTAGTTCAAACAATTTCCATTTTTCTCAGTGGTACTAACCTGGCACTCTTTTCTGTCATTGTTTAGATTTATGCAAGACAGAAAATAGTTCCTTGAGTAACATTAATTTAGATGTATACTCCAATCTTTTCTTTGCCTCCCCAAAGAGAAATGGAATTGTGAGTTCCTTCTCAATCACATCTCACTATGCTATGGGTACAGTCTCTTGTGAATTATTGCCACAGATTATCTATTGGATTTAAGATGGCTGGTTTTAGGGGCGGTACCTGTGGCTCAAGGAGTAGGGTGCCAGCCCCATATACTGGAGGTGGTGGGTTCAAACCCAGCCCCAGCCAAAAAAAAAAAAAAAAAAAAAGCTGGTTTTCTGCTTGCCTAGGGTGCCTCTTAATTGATTTCTAGTAAAGGGCACTGGTCCATGTATTAATGTTGAATTAGTGTCTCCACAGAAGAGAACGAACAGAGAGATCCTATTCCACTATCTTGCTAATGCTAAGTTACTGAGTTCATTTTATTTTATTTTAATTTAATATGTCTCAGATGTGTTGCCTTTGCCAACACAAATTTTTTCTAATGATCTAGGAAATATCTTCAAAGTAACAGATTTCTTTACTTATCATAAAAGATTTATTTTGCAAGAATGACTCCCCTATGAATAAGAAAAAGAATACACAGCAAATATTCTTTAAAATTCTCCTTAATTAAAGTTTTCTATAAAACTCTGGTAATAATACCATATCTATATGATAATAACACTCTTACAAAATATCACAATTATCGATGCCCTGGAAGCAAAGATAAAATCAGATAGTTCATATGAAGAACTTCAGCAAACCTGATAAGGACTGATAATTGTTTATGATTTAGGTAGATTTCCAGTGAGAATGAAGACTTAAGTTCTGCCTGGGTATTCCTACTAGCTCTCATGATTGCTACGCAGCCCACCCTGACATCCTAATCTATGTTTCTGGCCAAGATCTCTGCTAATATCCAGGCACATGAGAATAAACACTAATGTGTATCTTCACTTAACTGTACTTCAGGCATCTTAAAGTCACCAAGTTCAATATACACATATTATTCTTTTCACTAACAAATCTGTTTTTCTCTGTATTCCATATATAACCAAACACTAACACCTTTCTTCAGCTGCAGAGTTGTATTATCTCTAGATAATTCTTTTCCTTTATCATGCTTAATCCGTCCCCAAACACATCGACTTTCTGTAACTTGTGTCTTTTTGCTCCATTATTACTGCTGCTGTCTTACTGCCAGTCCTCAGGCTTTCTTGCTCAGACTAGCAAGAAACACCCACCTAAGTGATCTGCCTGCTAGTCTGGCCACTTTCAAATTCATTTTTATAATATCACAAGAGTTATTTTTGTAAACATGTGTATTATACTTTTCTATGCCCCAAACTCATGATTGGCACCCAAATACCCATAGGACACAGAAAAATAAAAAACTATCTTGTGCTACCTCTATTCTTGGAACTCTGTGCTCTTAAATACAACACAGCTTCTATCCACTTCGTGCTTCTGTGATACCATTTTCTGACCTGCAATACTAGATTTTTCTTTTTCAAATTGCCAACCCCAATTTTCCCTTCAAGAGTCAAAGTAGAACTTCTACTTTTGGCTCTAATAGTGAAGCATAGGGCTGACTAAAATATTAATACTTACCAATAATTAGAATAGTTAGATAACATATTAATAATAATAAATAAAAATCCACCTGGTTGAAAACATATTAGAACTGCTAAGGCAACCAGGACTTATTGGGCTGGATATAGCAGGAAATAAACGATCGTTGAGATAAGCTCAATATTACACACGCAGCTCATTCTTACAGAGCATGGGCCAATTTTGGTATTGCATGCAAATCCAGGAAGCTAATGTGAGCAGTGGCTGCTTGAGAGACCGTTGGTTGCCCAAATTCACAGCTGTGGTGTCCTTCTGGCCTTTCAGCTCATAGCCTATCCTCCTAGCCAGGCGGTGTTTCTGAGCTCATCAAAGGTAATCCATTTTTTGTGTGTGTATCTTATGGCTTCCCATTGCTAGGAGCCTCTTTTAGGAATACGTGTACACTAGCACATTTTATACTATTCACGCTTCTTCCTCATCTCCTCCAAATCAGGAATCCAGCCGTAAGTACTTGCTGGAGTGCTTCCTCACCCTTGAATCTAAGAAAAAAATAATAGGGGTCTTTCTTGCAAGCTCGGGTTTATGAGAAACTCTCACACGTTCCTTACGCTGACAGAACCCGGGAATTGGGGAATGGAGCACCTCGCCTCATAGCATGACCATGTTCTCACAACATCCCTTCACTAAATCCTCTGACTCTTTCTTACTCTGACTTTGTTTTATATTTTTGATCTGCATCATGGGCGTCACGAAAATTCTTCTCAAATACCCTTTGGCAAGTTTTGCATGGGGAGCATCCTACGTATATAAACATCTAATTTGGAAGCTTATATAACACCCTCATTTCAACAGCCTGTTAAATGTAGATATAACATATAAGTATATAAAACACAAACATCTGAAAATTTGAAAAAGTGCGAAGCTGACTGAAAAGTTATCGTATAGGACTGAGTTGATTGCATTTATGTAATAACTAATTTTACTTTACTTAGTGGAAACAGAGATTGATAATTCAAAAGGAGTAGTACACCCAAGATTAAAAGTAAGCCAAATCCTGCATTTGTTACTGAGAGAGAAACGTTTGCTTATAGCTGTTAAATACAAAAAGATTTATTTTAACTTTGAGAATTCCACCAGAGGCTCGGCACCTGTGGCTCAACGGGCTAAGGCGCCAGCCATGTACACCTGAGCTGGTGGGTTCAAAGCCAGCCTGGGCCCACCAGACAACAATGACGGCTGTAACCAAAAAATGGCTGGGCGTTGTGGCGGGCGCCTGTGGTCCCAGCTACTTGGGAGGGGGAGGCAGGAGACTCACTTGAGCCCTGGAATTGGAGGTTGCTGTGAGCTGTGATGCCACAGCACTCTACCCAGGGTGACAGCTTGAGGCTCTGTCTCAAAAGAAAAAAAAAAGAATTCCACCAGAGCCACTCAAGTAATTAATTTCATTTATCATACAGCAAAGAAAGAAAAGAATTCAAGACTGTTATAGATACTTAATAATAGAAATTTTTCTCCTGGTGGACTTATTGTTTTGGCACAGTTGATATGTTTAACGGAAAAAAATTATTTTGATAATATTATCCAGAACAGATGTGCTAGAAATTGTCTCAGAACTTTGATATGATTTTAATTGACAATACAAAACACAAATCTTAGCGTACTTTGAGAAGTATAGTTGGACAATCTTTTTCTATGTTGTGTGTGTTTTACTGAGTGTATAAATTTACATTTTTCACAAGTTAAAAGTGTGTAAGAAAAACATTTAGGTTCATCTAATTTACCACTCATTCCCTCAGTTTGAACATGCCAAAAATTGAAAATGCATTGACTTTGCCAAAGTCATGTAGAGTTGTAACTAATTTGAAATAATTTCTTCAGATTCCCAGATGTTTTTTCTGTATTTCCCTAAACTAATGCCAAGAGTAAGAGCTAAAACCAACTTTTAGAGTCCTGATGCCTGAATATTTTGAATACATCTTCATAAACTTCAGAAAGTATCAAAAGTCAATGATTAGTGTGTAAGCAGTTTAAACATGACAATGAACACCACACTAATAAGAAATAATTTGATAGCTTAATGTGTCGATTTACAAACATTCATTTGCTGCATCAGAACTTATTCTCTAAAAGGTAAAATTCATCTTAAGTAACATGCACATATTTCAAAAATATTAAAAAGCTACCAGATACCTGGTGTGTTTGTGTGAAATAAGAGCCTATCAAGTGTTACTGTAAATAATAAATTATAACTGTTTCCATATCATTCTGACAGATACTGTCCTGGCTCGGCGCCTGTGGCTCAACGGGCTAAGGCACCAGCCACGTACACCTGAGCTGGCGGGTTCAAATCCAGCCCACGCCTGCCAAACAACAATGACGGTTGCAACCAAAAAATGGCCGGGCATTGTGGCGGGCGCCTGTGGTCCCAGCTATTTGGGAGGTGGAGGCAAGAGACTCGCTTGGGCCCAGGAATTGTAGGTTGCTGTGAGCTGTGATGCTATAGCACTCTATCCAGGATGACAGCTTGAGGCTCTGTCTCAAAAAAAAAAAAAACAAAGCTCTGTATGTATAAACATACACGATCCATACTACAACCCAGTGAGAATAATAATAATACTCTTATTATTATACTATTTTATTGCTGGTAAGAAAAGTGAAGTAACTATCTCAAAGCCACTAGAAAATAAATATTGAAGCCAGGATTTGAACTCATAAGACATTATTCTGTGTTTTTATTTAATCATTTTCTCTCCTACAGAAGCTTTGTTAGGAGATTATATATACACAGACTAATCTAAGGTAATCCACTCTGTGTGCAAAGATGCTTTTCAGAATAAAGTATGAAGATATTTTTGTCTTAAGCAAATGCCCTGAGGAAGTCAGTCATTTGCTGAGGTGGCTCTCGGTAACCAAGTGGGCTGCGAAGGGACGTCACTTAGCCACTTGAGCCCCTGAGCCCATCCCCCTCAAGCCCTGGAGATTCTGTTCACCTCCTTCAGAACTTACTTCTGAAGGATGGTGGCCCACAAACCTTAGGCTCCAAGTCTCATGTAAGGGACTTCATCCCACCAAAAACCGGCCAAAGCATTGCCCAGCAAGGCATGCGAGCGCTCCTGCCTCCGTGCGGTTATGTATTCTCCCTTTGTCCGCTGTGAAGGCCCCTAAATTGCCTATACTTACATATTTTCCATTTGCCCACCTATTATTTGTTCCTTTCAGTGTATTATTTCATTTTTACCTTCTGTACTGAATTTTTAGCTTTATACTCTTATTTATCTTACAATGGTAATTTCTAGAGTCTGTAATACACATTTTTTACACCTGTCTTATAGTCGACCTTAAACCAGCACATTTGTTACCTGTCAGAGCAAGTCCCCCCCAACAGTCTCACTCTGCTCACCCTACTTCTGCCTTTTGGATGTGGGTCTTATAAACTTCGCTCCTACATTTGTGCTATGCTTCGTGAGGTATTCTTACTGTTGTTCATTGATATAGTCAGTATTTATTTATCTTTATCTTTTCTAATGTTCATCTATTTCTTGACATTCTGTGTTTCCATATAATACTATATTTGCATAATGAGGAGCTCTCACAATTTCTCATACAGTGCAGATCTACTGATCTTGTGTTTGCTCAGTATTAATTTATCTGCTTCAGCATCATTGTTTCAGCTTCATTCTAAAAAGATATTTTTGCCTACATAGAGAATTCTAGATGAATTGTTCTTGTTTTTTTCCTTTCTTTCTCTCTCTTTTTTTTTTTTTGCCAGTTTCTGCCTTTCATCATAGTGCATTAAACAAAACAAAATAAAAACAAAACAAACCCCCCCACTTAGTAGAAATAGCATCTGAAAGGTTAAAATGCTAACGCAGAGATGGCAACAGCCCCTGGTATCAGGAGGGAAGCTGAAGTTCAGCCCCTGTCAAGGTGGGTGGCTTTGCTAAATATCCAAGGGTTTAATCTGAGACTTTACAAGTGCTATACTCTACTAATAAGGGCCACAGTTTGGGAATAAGGACAAAAATGATAACCAGCTCTAACAAAGTCTAAGGCCAAGCCTTAGTTGTGCCAAAGTGATATCCTGACACTCTATCCATTTTAAAAGACATTTCTAAATAAGCTATACATTTAAGTATGCTTTTGAACTCATTAGCTTTTGCTCATTTTATTTTTTCATCAACTGGCCCTACTTACAAAAACATTTTCATGAAGATCCTTAAGTAATTTCTATATTAAGAAGTAGTCTGGGGGTGGTGCCTGTGGCTCAAAGGAGTAGGGTGCCAGCCCCATATGCTGGAGGTGGTAGGTTCAAACCCAGTCCCGGCCAAAAACTGAAAAAAAAAAGAAAAAAAGAAGTAGTCTGCTCTCAATGAATCCCCTAAAATTAAAAAAAAAAGGAGTCTGATGACTACTTGAAAGTAGGCTGCCTCAATGAATCCCCAACAATAAAAAAAAGTAGTCTGATGACTACTTGAAAGAATGGAAAATGGTTGCCCAGTATTTTTCTATGTGAATTAAAACATGTAAGAATACATCTTAGTCACCTGAGAGAAAAATGGAAACACATTACTTTCTCTTCAGCTAGCCCTTAAACATAAGGAGAAGTAAAAATTGCCTTTTGCTTCTTCTAGTAGTAGGATTGAATCAGATTTTTAAAAAAATGTCTTATCTATGAGCTTCATGTCAGAAGTTTTAATATTCGTCTTTTATCTTGAATAGATAGAAGCCCAGGATGGCATAACAGGATGTATTCAATGAGGCAAGGGCTAAGCTGGGTACAGCATGTCTTTCTTCCCATAGGATGGAATCGGCCCCTAGAAACACTACAGCTCTCGGGACAACTGGGCAACCAGGACCCAGGAGTGGGACTGAGTGAGAAGCAGAGAATCGGGCTACACTGTCCAGGATGGCAACCACTGGCCACATACAGACACTAAGTGCTTGAGATGTGGCTAGTTGGATGAAATACATTTTAAATAGATTCAGAAACAGAAGTTAACACATTCTTGTACATATCATTTTATTAGTTAAATTTGGGGAGAATAACGTATCTTCAAGTAGAGGAAGGAGAAGTGAGCAGTGGAAGGGAGGCAATTGTTAGCAAGTATCTTTAGAAAGGACCCACCAGAGAACAAAACAGTACCAGGTGTCACATGTTTCTCGTGTATCGTTAGATTCTGTGTCGGGGCTGAGCATGAAAAAACTGAACAAGATCAAGTCCTTGTGTATAGTCCACTATTTCTCCTCATGTAAAAAAATAAAAATAAAATGAAAAAAAATAGCATTTTTTTAAAACTATAGTTTCTAAACCCTTTTCTCTTCATGGATCAGTTGACTTAATATCTAGGGCAGACACACCTATATTATAACTTTTACAACTTTTTTGGTATATTATTTGTTTTGCCTTCAATTTACCTTGTTTCACAGCAGAAAATCATGCCAACATTTGTCTGTCTGTCTTCTTATCTAAATTGGCTGGATGTGTATTCCCCAAAGTTCATTTGGACATGGTTGTCACACGATTCTTTCACGTAACTAAAATGTAAATACGTAATAATCACATGGAAAACATATCTATCAATTTAAAATTATCAATTATTATTCCCATTTTACATTGAAAAAAGCAAAATGCTGAGATTTTCAATAATTTGTTTAGATTCAACTTCTCTTCACTATACTCCACAAAGATTCAAAAACATAAAAGACATTTTAGCTTTAAATATTATTGCTATTAATTTTCTTTATTAAAAAATTTTGAGAAACTCTTGCAGAGAGAATTCTGAAATGTGGATAATTTTTCTGGCATAATTGAAATAGCAAAATGACATACCAATTATTTTACCTATTACTAATATAAGAATATTTTATTGTCACAGGAAGTTCAAAAATATCACCTTGTATTCCAACCTAAAGCCTATAAAATTGTCCACATCTACAGGATAACCAAAGATAATCACTAAGCCATAGACGAGTATTACAATAATACATTACAAGAAGAGAAACTAAATCCTTCTATTATTTGCCACTTTATTTGAAATGCCAAACAACTAAATAAGGAGATATTTCTTACTAATCTTAAAAACTGATGCTTACCTTTCAATGAGACCTCTAGTCTTTTTTTTAAATTTACATTTATTTTATTATTAAATCATAGCTGTGTACATTAGTGCAATCAAGGGGTACAATGTGCTGGTTTCACGTACAATCTGAAATAGCTTCATTACACTGTTTAACATATCCTTCATGGCATTTTCCTAGTCTTGACTCATGTTTAAAAAAAAAAAAATCATTATGTAGCATAAGGGTTTATATCAGATCCTAGTTCAAGTTTTATTTCATGCTTACTATATAACCGAAACTCGTTAGAAATGTTTCACGCAGAAAATGGTTAGATGGACAAATGAGCAGAAGACAACTTCAGAGAAAAGAGAAGGGAAGAGAATTAGAAAAAAATAATATTTTTATAAATGTCTGAAAGACATATTGGCTCATGCCTGTAATCTTAGCAACTGGGGATGGAGGGAGCCACTGTAGGAGTTTTGAGGCCAGAAGGGGGATATCAGCCTGAGCAACATAGTGAGACTTTCATATCTCTTAAAAAATACAACAACAAAAAAACTTAGCTGGGTGTGGTGACATGTGCCAGTAGTCCCAGCTACATGGGAGGCTGAAGCATGAGGATCACTTAAGTCCAGAAATTTGAGGCTGCAGTGAGCTATGATTGCACCGCTGCACTCTAGCCTGAGTGGCAGAGTAAGACCCCATCTCTATAATAAATAAATACATAGACAAACAAACAAACAACTGAAAGATATAGGACTCAACTCCTGGTGTTGACTTATATCGGTTAGACTTATAATAAAGACGATATTAAACATCCCTGTATCCTTAGAAGATAATCCTCTGTTCATTTGGTAGATACTAAACTGAACACTTGGCTAGCGTGAACATTTAATGAGGACAGATCCATAGGACAAAAATCAGTGGGTCAAGTATGAAGGTTTGCTGATGACAAGCTGAGAGCTGAGCACTGTCCTGGTTTCAGAACGTTGGGGTAATCCAAGATCAGGAAGACAAAAAAAAAAAAAGCAAAAATTAGTTATTGGTTAACAAGTTAGGCTGGAGTCTAGAATACCAAAGGTTAATAGAGAAAGGTAAACATAATAGAAAAATAAAAATGATGAGAATGCAGACGTCATTAAGAGTCTGGACAGATTCACTTGTCCCTGATGTCAAAGAGACATCTAACAGATGAGGCAACCTGGAGGCTTGGGGACAGATACAGAGATGGTAAAGGTGTTCCTACACATCTTGTGTGTGTCACTTTAGGAGAGTTTTCACTATACCTACCTTTCATCGAAATAACATTACCAGCTGAAATGCCTAACTTTAAATTGTTTCAAGTGAAAAAGAAGTAGTAATCCACATATTCTAGTGTAGAATCTACCTAAAGTGATGTGAAAGGCTGTTGGTTAATTGTAATGCCAGACCTACTTTGAATACTTGTTGCATTATGAATCACATGAATACTGACATAATTTAATCATTTAAACATATTTGTTATTTCTGTAAGACATTGTCTACAAAAGCTTATGCATTTTGACTTATACAACAAGAATACATTCAAACATATTATGTATATAGTAAGAGCCATTGACTTACAATCACAAGGCAAATAATTTGTTTCTTATACATATGCCTTATTTCTTTTTATATGCATTATTTCTTTTTATCTGCACTCACTGCATTCACTCACAATACCACTGTTGATAAAATGTTAAAATTATAACATTTGGTATATCATAAAATAAACGTGAGAATTTTACAAACATTTAAACACTGGAATGTGAATTAGAAATCTTTAATGTGCTGTTTCCTAATAAGTACTACTAAGCAAGAAACTTTATTGCGTAGGTTGAATTACCTTTCTACTTTATACAAGTCAACTTTTTAAAGCCATTTAGATTTTCCTTATGTTAATTGAGGAAATATAACAATCCCAAAAGCTGAGGAGGAATATTCCTTCACAGTAAAAAGAAAAAAATAAATAAATAAAAATTAGACCAACCCACAGATAATTTCCACTGGCACTAATGGCTCTTCCCCAGCTCTGTTGGTCAATGTGATGTTCTGTTTGACAGTAGTCTTCAATGTAGCACTGCCAGAGAAAAGCCAGGCTGGGCAGGCGGCAGCCAAGTCATCCTCCACGTCCCCACATGCTGAGTAAATCTTTACTTACTGGCAGTCTTGCGTGCTGGTTGGAGTGCTCAACTGGAAAGGAGAAACAGATATAGAAGTGAAAACCTAAACTAGGGTCAAAGAGGAGAAATGGAAAAATTCAGGAAACAACAAGGGGAAAGAATTGGAGAATTCTTTTTCTTAAAAATAAAAAAATAGGAATTTTTAGAATGATCTATTAAAGAGAGAAATATTCATGTGCAATCCATAGGCACTCAACCATGGCTTCCACGGATTTTGAAAACAACACAATGCAATAAAAAATAAATGTTTAGATCACAAGGACAACAGTATTAATTTCTTACAGGTTCTTCTTACTTAGAAGAAACACAGTTCTCAATGCAAAAGCAAGATAAAGGTTTACTCTTCAGAAAAATACCACCATAAAGGAAGTACTGTTTTTGTTCACTTGGTTTTTGAGTCAGAATTTAGCAGATAAGTTCAAGTCTTTCTGAATGTTCCTCAGGTGTCCACAGATAAATGTGCACTGTCCATTTGGCTATAATTTCCATTTATTCTTTATAAGCATTAATTACTTGTTTAACTTTGCTATAAAGTGTCAAACTGAGAAGACGTAGTTCAAAAGATGTTGGATAATATATTTTTTTTAATTTCCAAAACCTTGATACTGAAGAAATCAAAGAAAAAGAATGTATTAATTGAAAATAAGGATTTATATTTGTTTGCATTGAGAATATTTAATTATTGAGTAATAACCTAACTAAACCATAATTGAATTCCTAAGACTAATATAACTGTAACTAACATAACGCAAAAATTCTAATAACTTTGTAACTATGATTATGACGTTTCATTATGTTCTGGATGCATATAAAATATTCTACGCTTTTGGTGAGGATTAAGAACAAATAATTAAGTTTTGTAAGACAAATATTTTTCCCAGAAATCCATTGAAAATAATGGGAAATAATTGTTAATATATTTAAGATAATGCCATAATCCTTTCTGTCCCACAGTTACATTCTTTTTAGACAGAGTCTCACTTTTTCACCCTGGGTAGAGTGCTGTACTGTCATAGCTCACAGCGACCTCAAACTCGTGGGCTTAAGTGAGTCTCTTGCCTCAGCCTCCCAAGTAGCTGGGATTACAGGTACCCGCCACAATGCCCCGCTGTTCTTTGGTTGGAGTTGTCATTGTTGTTTTGGCGGCCTGGGCTGGATTCAAATCCACCAGCTCCTATGTATGTGGCTGGCACCCTAGCTGCTGAGCCACAGGTGCCAAGCCTCCCACAGTTACTTTTAAGCAACTTTCTTGTATAGGTACAATGTGCCCAAGTGATTGAATTTGTGTGAGGACAGAACAATAAACACTGCGTGGTGTGGTATTGACAGACGGCTAGACATCTATGAATGGGGAACGAATGAAAACCTCCCTGATAATCTTTCCCCCAGATTTTTCTATAAAGATGTTAAATAGGAGAGGATAGGTATATAAGTTTTCATAAGAATCAGTTGCTCAGAGAAAGGTTTAAATATGTGGAACAGCTGGATGTATCATGTGAAAGATTAGCAAGCCAACATGTAATAGGAAGAAATTAGGATTAATAGAACAATGAAACATAAAACAAAAGGGTGCCCACCATGTAGGTGGTGGTAAGACAGACATGGAAGCAGATGGTCTGGGATAGGGTGGCCAGGAAGTAAATGTCTTCCTGCACATCATAGGTGGATGCGTGTTGCTGGGAAAGTGATACCCGATCCCACCACTCAGGGCTGGACAGGGAGCCCCCCATTCTCTAGGCACAGGTGAGCTCAGAGGTCAGACCCCCATTTCCAGCCACAAGAGACATCCTTTTTGGGGACACACCCTCTGGGCTCTGATAAGATCATGAACAAAACAGCCAGTGATGGTTTTTAGGGTGGTTCCACCTTGAGTAGGAGCACACACCCTAATCCCTTCTGAGAGACAGAAACTGTAAAAGACCTTTATAGGTAACTATAACCTTCCCCTAGTGGAGGAGGAACTACATTCATTCATTTGTTAATGCCCTCATTACCTTTGAAAAGATGTTTTTCCATCTACCAACTCCTGGCCAAGTGTAATTCTCTAGACCTAAAACCCCTAGATAAAGAGCCCATGTAGAGACTCTCTAGTTAGTTCCGTTCTTTCCTCCTTCCAGAAGCCCTGGTGCTTTTTATTTACTCCTGTATTCCTTTCTAACTTCTAATAAAAATCCTACCTTACTACTGATCTGTGGTCCGTGGGTTCATTCTTCAAATCCCTGAGACCAAGGACCTACTGAAGAGCAACAAAATTCCAGTATCAAAAGAATGGGGAGATCAAGTAGGGGACTCACCCAGAAACAAGGAAGATAACATAAAGTTATAGGAAACAAAAAAGAAATGCTGAGAGTTTAAGAGAATAGAAATGGTAATATATAAATCCATACAGAGGAACCAGAGAGAGAAAAAAAATAATGCTAGGAAAAGGAAGATATTTGAAGAAACAATTGACAAAATTTTTCAGGATTGGAAAAAGAAGAAAGACCTAAAGCTGCAACTATTCTGAGAGTAAAACAATAGAAAGGAAAATTCATACCTAGTGTAGTGAATTTTAAGAATATCAGGGTCAAAAGGAAAATTCCAAATATTGTCAGCGAGAAAGAGAATCTTACAAAGGAAAAGTTTCAGATGGACACCAGGCATTTCAACGCCTGGGAACTATTAGGAGCAAAATGTCAAAGGGGTAATTCTTTTTTAAGTTTTGGAAATAAATAACAGAATTTTAGAATTTTCTAATCAAGAAAATTAAATCCAACTGAGAAATATAATAAAAATATTCTCAAGCATGTAAGATCTCAGAAGGTTTTACATACAGAGACTTATTGCAAACACCCTTAGATAGAGAACTTGAATAAGAAGAGAAACAATTAGAAGGGAATCCTGCAAGCAGTAAAGGTGTTAATCTCCTAGTGCTGAGATTACATAATATGTTCATAGGCTCCAGATTAGAAACTGGGAGATAATTTGGGGGGCTATTGTTCAGTAGCACATGAAGTAAAAATGTTGGAATGTATTGTTTTTTCTTTTGTTTTAAAAAATCATTCTTTCTGTTCTTTCAAGATGGAATAGCCAGCCCTTTTCTTCCCAGTCACAGCCCCTTACAATTAAAAGTCCCTGGATGTAACACAGAAATGAAGTTTAGGTAGTCTGAAAGGTGGGAAGGAGAAGGCAAGTTGTCTGGACTTAAGGAACCGCTTAGGGATGGTCCTTAGTGTTTCATAGGTCCTGCAGAGGGTGCCGCAGAAGCCTCCAATCCACAGTTAGCCAGGGGTACAAATTTTTAAGAAGCACCCAGAAAAGTCTGTCCCCCTTAGCTGAAGTGTAGCCTAACAATAGAAAATGTCTTGGGAAACTACAGCTTCTCTAGTCCAGTTGAACCCAACAGAATAACCTCTCCAATTCCATAGGTTCAGAGAGTGGAAGGGGGAAGCTGCTCTCCCACCCCATAGCTGCCTCACAGAAGCAGGTGATGCTCTGACCCTCCCACCCTGGTGTTGGCAGAACCAGGCAGGAAGCTGACTTCCCAGCCCCACTTGGCTGAAGCAGGAGGTTCTGGAATAATGACAATGGGGCTGACTGGGAACCTGGTGTCTATTCTCCACCTAGCAGAATCCCACAGCACCTGCAGCCCATGCTACCTCCTCACTTCTGTCCAGGTCAGCCTCCACCTCAACCTGACATCAAGGAAATGGGGCAAGGTGGCATAAAGCAGGCTCCCCCCACCAACATGAATGGGGCTCCTTGACGAGTTGAGCCTCTACTCCCACTCAGCATCAGTAAAGCAGGATGCCTCCCAGGAAGCTGGGAAATATCATTTTTACCTGGCTGGCTCTATTCCTTTGTGTGGCAGAAACTGGCTAACTGTTAAGCTAACCCGTTTTCCATCCTTTATTAATTCATTGTGGAAGAGGGGAAAACAGGTTGGAGATGGGGTGTGACTAGTAGTTCTATGCCTTACATCATTCATTGTCAGGCTGGATATAAAAGCAACAGTCTATCTAAAACCCACTTTAAATATAAATACACAAATATGTTAAAATAAAAGGATAGAAAATGATATATAAACACCAATTAAAAAACAACTAAAATGTCTACCTTAACACCAAAGCCAAGCTTTGAACATGGAACATCAGTATTCATGTGGTCAAAAGACATTTCATGCTGATAAAGGCATCGATACATGAAGAAAATACAGAAATCTTAGATGTGTATTCAGCCAATATTAGAACTTCAAAAGACAAAACTGATTTAATTGTGAAGAAAAATACACAAATCCAAAATTATATTTTGTAAAAAAAAAAGTCTTTTCCCTATGGTGAGGAGCAAAGCGATGACACCTACTTTCACTGTATCCCTTAGATATTATCCTGTAGGTGTTCGCGTAAAGTGAGGAAAGGAAAGAATATGGAAGACATCATGTTTGGAAAGAAAGGAGTAAAACACTCTTTATTCACACAACATATCATCTTCCATGTAAAAAAAATATAAAAACTCTACAAAAAATCTAGTGCAGCAGATGACCTCTTAATCAACCACACTCTGAAAACTACACAAAATATTGACGAGGAAAATTAACAACATGAGTACATGGAGAGATACATCCATCTTCCCACGTCACGGTGGTCCTCACTCTTGAACCCGGGCTGCCAAAGCAATATATATGGTCCATAGTTGCTGGTTTTGCTTCAGGGAAAAGAGAATGAAATGAAATTATTCACACTTCAACCTACAAGGGATTCATCTTCATTCATGTCCTGCTCACATTTCGTTATCCAGAGACGCACGGTAAGTTTATTTTCAAGAATGCAAGGGAATATAATCTTTCCCCAGGAGGAAGGGATACCAGTAGTATTAAATAGTAATAAAACCTTACCCTGCCATCCAAGTTATTAATTTAAAATAAAAAGGGGGATTGTAACAGGATTTAAGAGTTGAGAGTTTTGGCACAGGAAACTCTAAACTGAGCTTTCATTCTGGATGGAAAAATCCTCTAGCATGACTTTAAATGCAGCACAGCCAAGCAAGGTCCCTCTGCTAATTAAAATGCACAGGTCATTTTCCAGATTAGGATAAATTCCCCAGGAGTTTCCTATTTTTCCTGTAGATCACAAAACAGTCAGTCAGCTTTTCACTCCTCGGTTAAGTTATGCCCACATTTCCAATTGTGCAGGGATTCTCTTCCTCTGACAATCTTCACACTAAGCACGGCTTCTCTTGGTCCTTTGATTATTTGCTGCCACCATATATATATGTCAGATTGGATATAAAAGCAACAGTCTCTCTAAAACTCACTTTAAATATAAATACACAAGTGTGTTAAAATAAAAGGATAGAAAATGACATATAAACACTAATTAAAAAACAACTAAAATGGCTACATTAATGGCTATATAGATATATACAGTTAAATTGCACATGAACTTTATGGCCACACTGCATTTAATTTGAGTATTGCTAATTAACTTAGAATGTAAGTTCCATGAGAGCAGAAAATTTTGTCATTTTTTTGCTGTTGTATCCCCATTACATAAGACATAGTATATGTCAATAAATATTTGTTAAATGAATAAAAGGTCCGAGTGACTAACTGGAAGTTTAAAATGCTAAGTTAATTATAGTGCTGTTGAAACAATCTACCAAATTTTACTGTCTTTCACACATGCATAAAATGTATGAAAAAATCTTATAAGAAGATTCTTGGAAATTTTATAACTTGGAGGAGACTAAAGGGACATAATGACTAAATGCAACATGGTAGCCCAGGTTGGATCCTAGAACAGAAAATGGACATTGGTGGTAAAATTGGGAAAATCCAAATTAAGTCTAGAGTTTAGTTATTAGTATTTTGTCAATGTTAATTTCTTAGTTTTTATAATCTAACCATGGTTATACAAGATATTAGTATAAGGAAAAGCTAGCTAAAGAGTATATAGGAATTTCTCTGTTCTATATTTGCAACTTTTCTATCAATCTAGTTTTATTTTATTTTATCTTATTTTTTTTAGACATAGTCTCACTCTGTTGCCCTGCGGTTGAGTGCCACGGCATGATAGCTTACAGCAAGCTCAAACTCTTGGGCTTGTGCTATCCTCTTGCTTCAGCCGCCAGAGTAGCTGGGACTACAGGTGCCTGCTAATATGCCTGGCTAGACTTATTTTAATTTTCCTATTTTTAGTAGAGACGGTGTCTCACTCTTAATCAGGCTGGTCTTGAATTCCTAATCTCAAGCAATCCACCCACCTTGGCTTCCCAGACTGCTGGGATTATAGGCATGAGCCACTGTACTCTGCCTTCTCAGATTATTTTAAAATAAAGATTTAAAAATATTTTGTGACCATTGAGAAATTTTGTACAATGATGGGTTATTTTTATATGTTTTCAATATTTGATTTTAAATGTGATGAAGATATCATTAGACTTTTGAACATTTTCACTTGTAACAGTATAAAAAGTATTTAAGGATGGAATGCTATTATTTTTAATTTTCCTTTAAATACTTTCATAAAGAAAGTAAGTGTATAGAATAAAATGTTTGGCCAAATATTAAAATTTATCAAAGTTGGTAGATTGATACTCGCAGGAATCATTGATTCATTCACTTTTAGTACGTTTGAGTTTTCCACAATAAAACTTGTATAAAATAATTTGAAAATACATAGTGTTTCTCTTTGGCCTATCTTTCATGAATACTCTGCCAAATGTTGTTATTAAATCTACCTAATAGTCCTTCTTTATTAGTTTACAGAACTCTCATTTTTTCAGGAGCTAAATGCTCAGGAGAAACAAGTCCATCCCAGTTCCCCAAGGGATGAGGTAGAAGTGTCTAACAGAAGATGGTTACCAGGTTTCCGCTCTGCCTCAGGTTAGACAGGGATAGAGAGGTGAGTGTGTTATGAACAAATTATTAAGGAGACTTCTTCTCGAGGCTGGTTCTGGCAGGAATTTTCCTCTGTGAATTAAAAAAAGAGAGATCGGGATACATATCCTTATCCTTGGAACAAAACTGTGTGAAGATATGATTGCTTCGAGTTATTTTCGTGACCAAGAAATGACATGCACTTATTTTAATGAAGTTAATATGCTGAGGGTGGCAAAAGGAAACACAGTAAGAACCCAGGCCTTTAATACTTCTGTTGCGTTATAGCATCATAACTCATCTTCCTGTCTCCAAAGTATTTTGTAAAAGCCTTTGTTTCACATGCCACCATTATTCAGGTGTTCTAGTTCTTGCAGTCCAACCATTTACAACAAATACAAACATTACAATTACACAAACATTACTGATGATGGTTTCATGGTCACCTCTGACTACTCTTTCAGTTCCATAAAATCTATTTTTCTGGGCTTATCCACTTGAACTAAATGGTTAGGTCCTCTCGGAGTTGTTTTTAACTTACCTTTGGTTACAATTTCCTCTTAATCACTTTTTCTATCTTGTTCAGATAGAGAAATGGAAAGAAAATTGTGTTTGAACAGATTCATCTTCTTGTTGATGTTCAACCTTTGGGCATTTTCTTCAACTTGTTTCTCAGACATGACTTTAAAACTGTCTTTTTTGTAGTGAATTTGAGTAATTAATCTTAGTTTCTGTGTTCAATTTTGTTCATCATATTCTTATTTATTCATGATTTCTTTTTTCAAGTTTTAGTTTTAGAAGTTTTTTTTTTTTTTTTTTTTCTATCCTTTCAATACATTGAGCCACATTCTTTTCCCATATTAATTTCTGGCTTTCTCAATGTCACCCTATAACAATGTCTTTTTAGAAAACTGTAATAAATAATTATTCAAATGCTGAATTAATAAAGCATGGGCTGTCCCAAAGACTTGACTTTAAAAAGTGGGGGCAGGGACCCCTTCTATCATCGCCCGATCCAGCAGGAAGCAGTTAGATTGAGTCTTCACCCCTTTTTCCTAACAGCAGTTGGGGTTTCTACTTGGGAGAGGGAGAATTGATGCAGGACATCTGGCACCCTAGCCAGCTCAGTGGAGCCGGCAGACCTGCCGCCTCCTCCGTGGTGGTGTTGGTGCTGCGGCAGCCAGCTGAAGAGCCAGTGGGCTGGATGACAGGCAAGGAGGGGGACCTACAACACCCACCAGAGGCTCCAATAGCCAAAAAGGCTGGACAACTGCTGAGG
>CAUYRH010039517.1:0-16338 GCA_963574655.1 Perodicticus potto
GTGGCGGGCGCCTGTAGTTCCAGCTACTTGGGAGGCGGAGGCAAGAGACTCGCTTGAGCCCAGGAATTGGAGGTTGCTGTGAGCTGTGATGTCACAGCACTCTATCCAGGGTGACAGCTTGAGGCTCTGTCTCAAAAAAAAAGGGAAGAAAAAAAATCATTTTGTTATAGGACATTTGCACTAGACTGTTTATCATAGCTCAATTTACAATTACCAAGATATGGAAACAACCTAAATGCCCATCAGCTCAGGAATGGATTAACAAATTGTGGTATATGCATACCATGGAATACTATTCAGTCATTAAAAAAAAGATAGTGACTTCACATCTTTTGTAATATTGTGGATGGATTTGAAACACATTCTTTTTTTTTTTTTTTTTGAGACAGAGCCTCAAGCTGTCACCCTGGATACAGTGCAGTGGCATCACAGCTCACAGCAACCTCCAATTCCTGGGCTCAAGCAAGTCTCCTGCCTCCGCCTCCCAAGTAGCTGGGATTAAAGGCGCCCCCCCACAATGCCCGGCCATTTTTTGGTTGCAGCCGTCATTGTTGTTTGGCGGGCCTGGACTGGATTCGAACCCGCCAGCTCAGGTGTACGTGGCTGGCGCCTTAGCCGCTTGAGCCACAGGCGCCAAGCTTGAAACACATTCTTCTTAGTTAATTATCATAAGAATAGAAAAGCAATTATCCAATGTACTCATTACTAATAAGATGTTAGTAAATGATCTAATGCATGCCCACACAGGAAAAAAACTCATTTCAATTCAAGCTAAGAGGAGGGGGAGTGAGGGAGGGGGAGAATGAGGCGAGTGGGTCCTCTCACTGAATGGATATAGGGTGGACATGTTTGGCACACTTTTTGTGTGGGGGACATAACCACAAGAGAGACTATATCTAACAAAATCAAATATTTTGACCTGGTTGTACCCTCTCATTAACCTGAAATAAATTCACTTTTCAATTAAAAAATTAATTTTGTGAATAAAATTTTAATTAATTAATTAATTAATGTATTTATTTTGAGATAGAGTCTCATTTTGTTGCTCTCATTAGAGTGGTATGGCATCATAGCTCATAGCAACCTCAAAATTTTGGGCTTAAGCGATCCTCTTGCCTCAGCCTCCCAAGTAGCTGCGACTACAGGCACCCGCCACAAAGCACGGCTAGTTTTTTTTTTTTTTTGGAGAGACAGAGTTACACTCTATCGCCCTTGGTAGAGTGCCGTGGCATCATACAGCTCACAGCAACCTCCAACTCTTTGGCTTAGGCGATCCTCTTGCCTCAGCCTCCCGAGTAGCTGGGACTACAGGCACCTACCACAATGCCTGGCTATTTTTCTGTTTTGCCCTAGATTTTTTTTTAAGACATGAGGTCTAGCTCTTGGTCAGGCTGGTCTTGAGCTTGTGAGCTCAAGTGATCTGCCTGCTTTGGCCTCCCTGAGTGCTAGGATTATAGGCATGAACACCTAGCAATTTTAATTTTAAAATAGATTTAGGGCTTGGTGCCTGTGGCGAATACACCTGAGCTGGCGAATTTGAATCCAGCCTGGAGTCCACCAAACAACAACAGTTGCAACCAAAAAATACCTGGGTGTTGTGGCAGGCGCCTGTAGTCTCAGCTACTTGGGAGGCGGAGGCAGGGGAATTGTTTGAGCCCAGGAGTTGGAGGTTGCTGTGAGCTGTGATGCCACAGCACTCTATCCAGGATGATAGCTTGAGGCTCTGTCTCAAGAAAAAACAAAAATCATAAATTTAGATTTATTGAAAACTTGTGAAAATAGCATAGAGTGTTCCCATATTCCCACACCCTCTATTACTAATATCTTATCTTAGTACAGTACATTTGTCGCAATTAATAAACCAATATTAATACATTCTTTATTTTTTAACACATTCTTATTACCTTAAGTCCATACTTCATTCAAATTGTCTTACTTTTACGTAATATGCTCTTTTCTGTTCTAGAATCTCATCAAGAATATCACATTATACTCAGTCATCATGTCTTCTTAGTTCCTCTTTGCTATGACAGTTTTGATGACTTTAATGGTTTTAAAGAGTACTGATCAAGCATTTTGTAGAAAGTCACTCAATTGGGATTTGACTGATGTTTATCTCATGATTAGACTATGGTTAGTGCTCCTTGGGAGGAAAGCCATAGAGGTAAAATATCATTCTCATTAAATTATACCAAGGTGGCTCAGTGCATGTAGTTCAGTGGTTAGGGCGCTGGCCACATACACTAGGGCTGGTGGGTTTGAGCTCAGCCCAGGCCTGCTAAACAACAATGACAACTGCACCCAAAAAATAGCCAGGGATTGTGGTAGATGCCTGTTGTCCCAGCTACTTGGGAAGCTGAGGCAAGAGAATCCCTTAAGCTCAAGAGTTTGAGGTTGCTGTGAGCTATGACGCTACAGAGCTCTACTGAGGGCAACATAGTGAGACTTTGTCTCAGAAAAAAAAAAAATTATATCAAGGTTACCTACCATCAGCATTAACTTATTACTTTGATGTCTGACTGAGGTAGTGTTTGTCAAGTTTCTACACCGTAAAGTTACTCTTTTTTCCCCTTCTTTCCAAACTGTACTCTGAAAGGGGGTCTACACATTGTTTCTAGATCTACATCGTCTTTGGCTTCTTCTACCCCAGGATCTCATCATCTCCATCCAATTCAGGAAACCTTGGGTAGAGTGCCATGGTGTCATAGCTCACAGTAACAACCTCAAACTCCTAGGCTCGATTCGCCCTCTCAGAGTGCTAGGACTATGGGCATGAGCCTCTGTGTCCAGCCTAGAGCAGTGGTTCTTAAGTGGGGATGATTTTGTCTCCTACAGTACATTTAGCAATATGGTGATCTTAGGTTGCCGCACCTTAGAGTGAAAAGTGCTGCTAGGTCTATTGGGTAAAAGTCAGGAATGTTGCTAAATATCCTACGATACACAGGACATCACCTGAAACAAAGAAACCCAACATGTTGACAAACCCTGATCTACAGGTAACAATGGTTGGAGTAAAACTTGAGAAATAGGTATCCTTCAAATAATGGTATTATAGTGCCTTTAAGCAAGGTAAGTAGGGCTGCTCCTACTGATAACTGGAGGTTTCGAGAGAGTTGTGCATCGTAGAATCTCAACTGTCTTTGAGTCAACCCACTATTTCCATTCCAAGTTTCATAGTCCTGTCCTTCCCAATCAGTAAGTAGCCTATCTTTCACTAGAGAGGTCTGACAAGGCTGTCAAATCAAATTCTGAAACCTGCACAATTAAATTTTATGTGTAATTTTCAGAAAGTTTAGTCTTGTAGGTATAGGAAATAAGGAATTGGCTCGGCACCTGTAGCTCAGCGGCTAGGGCACCAGCCTCATACACCAGGGCTGGTGGGTTCAAACCCAGCCCAGGCCTGCCAAACAATGACAACTACAACAAATAGCCCGGCGTTGTGGTGGGTGCCTGTAGTCCCGGCTACTTGGGAGGCTGAGGCAAGAGAATTGCTTAGAGTTTGAAGTTGCTGTGAGCTGTGACACGACAGCACTTTACTGAGGGTGACATAGTGAGACTCTGTCTCAAAAAAAAAAGGAAATAAGGAATTCTTTTAAGGCTGCCGTAGAAGTTTTTTTTTTTTTTTTTTTTGAGACAGAGCCTCAAGCTGTTACCCTGGAGAGAGTGCCGTGGCATCACAACTCACAGCAACCTTCAATTCCTGGGCTCAAGCAAGTCTCCTGCCTTTGCCTCCCAAGTCGCTGGGACTACAGGCGCCTGCCACAACGCTTGGCCATTTTTTGGTTGCAGCCATCATTGTTGTTTGGCGGGTCCGGCTGGATTCGAACCCGCCAGCTCAGGTGTACGTGGCTGGCGCCTTAGCCCATTGAGCCACAGGCGCCGAGCCATGTAGAAGTTTTTGTTGTCTGTGATTTGAACTGAATGTTTAATGACCTGAACTTCTAATTTATTAAGTTCCTCAATACATTCAAATGAAGCTACCTCCAACCTACAGTTTTTGTAGATACCACCATTTGTCAAACAGTCAAAGGTGGCTTCAAAGTAATTGCCTTACTAGATACTTCAACACAATTGACTAAAGGCGATAAGCCGATTATCTGTGATGCCACCACATCCCATTTGCCATTGACAAGTTGCTCAGCATGGCTTTTGGGTTGAAAGATATGACCAAGTAAACTAACAATCCTCTATTTGAAAATTTGTTCCTAGCCTCTTTGCCTACTTGCTCTGGCAATGGAGGCCCATTCCCTACCTAAGACAAACATATCCTGCATTGTAAGCTTTCTTACTCTGTAAGCCTATCTTTCCCTTCCTCAATAAAACTTTGTTTCATGTTTGCCTAAAATAAAAAAAAAAGGAAGAAAGAAAGGAAGGAGTGGAGGGGGGAAGGACAGACAGAGGAAAGAGAGAGAATGAAAGAAAGAGATACAGGGAGGAAGGGAGGAAAGAAGAAAGGAAGAAAGGAAGAAGGAAAGAAAATATTTTCTGTACTAGTCAGGATTTGATGAATAAATAAAAACTATAGCTGTTATCTTTCTAAAATCAAATGTATTATTTTTCCATTGTGGTAAACTACACATAGCATAAATTTTACTATTTTAACCTTTTTTTTTTTGCAGTTTTTTTTTTGGCCGGGGCTGGGCTTGAACCCGCCACCTCTGGCATATGGAGCCAGTGCCCTACTCCTTTGAGCCACAGTGCTGCCCTATTTTAACCTTTTTTAAAAAATTTCAGATTAATATGAGAGTACAAATGATTAGGTTACATTGTTCAAGTTTGTTAGGTAAAATCCCTGTTGTAGTTGTGCCCCTCCCCCAGAAAGTCCCTACATTGTGCCTGTTAGTTGCCAGCACACCAATGTAACCTTTGTAAAATGTTCAGTTCAGGCGGCGACCCGTAGCTCAGTGGGTAGAGTGCTAGCCACATAAACCCATGCTGAAGGGTTCAAACCCGGCCCAGGCCAGCTAAACAACAATGACAACTGCAACAAAAAAATAGCCAGATGTTGTGGTGGGCGCCTGTAGTCCCAGCTACTAGCAATGCTGAGGCAAAGGAATCGCTTAAGCCCAAGAGTTTGAGGTTGCTGTCAGCTGTGACGCAAAGGTACTCTACTGAGGGCCACATAGTGAGAATCTATCTCAAAAAAAAAGTCCAGTTTAGTGCTATTACATTCATAATGTTGTGGAACCATCACCACCATCCATCTCCGTAACTTTATTTTATAAAACTGAAACTCTACACCCATTAAACAGTAAGCACCCCTCCCCCTTTCCCTAGTCCCTGGTAACCACCATTCTACTTTCTGTCTCTATGATTTTGATGGTTCTGTCTCATAGAAATAGAATAATCCAACATGTGTCTTTTTGCAGGTTATCATCATCATATGTATAGCAACATTTGTCTTGTACCAGCTTATTTCACTTAATATAATGTCCTCTTGAGGTTCATCTTCTTAGGCTGAATAATATGTGTGTGTATATAACACATTTTGCTTGTCCATTTATCTGTTAATGAATACTTCAGCTGTTTCCACATTTCAGCAATTGTGAATAGTGCTACTATTAACACAGGTGTACAAATATCTCTTTAAGACCCTGCTTTCAATTCTTATGGGTATATATCCAAAAAGTGGAATGCTTGATCATATGGTAATTCTATTTTTAAGTTTTTTTTTTTTTTTTTTTTGAGACAGTCTCACTTTATCGCCCTTGGTAGAGTGCTGTGGCATCACAGGTCACAGCAACCTCCAACTCCTGGGCTTAGGCGATTCTCTTGCCTCAGTCTCCCAAGTAGCTGGGATTACAGGTGCCTGCCACAACGCTTGGCTATTTTTTGTTGCAGTTTGGCTAGGGCCACGTTCAAACCTGCCCCCACCCTTGGCATATGGGGCCGGCACCCTACCCACTGAGCCACAGGCACTACCTCATATTTGGAATTATTAATCAGGCATTAAGAGGAATTATTATTATTATTTTTTGAGACAGAGCCTCAAGCTGTCACCCTGGGTAGAGTGCCGTAGCACCACAGCTCACAGCAACTTCCAACTCCTGGGCTCAAGCGATTCTCCTGCCTCAGCCTCCCAAGTAGCTGGGACTACAGGCGCCCACCACAACGCCCAGCTATTTTTTTGGTTGCAGCCATCATTGTTGTTTGGCGGGCTGGACTGGATTCAAACCCGCCAGCTCAGGTGGCTGGTGCCTTAGCTGCTTGAGCCACAGGTGTAGAGCCTATTTTTAAGTTTTTGACTAACTGCCATACTATAACAGTTATCTTAACTGAGAAAATTAATATAAGGAGTTATTAGAGATATCTCAGATATTGAAGAATTAAAAAGAGCAGTGGAACAAAGAGGTAGTAACTGTAAGAAGTAGATAGGGGGCTAGGCACGGTGGCTCATGACTATAATCCCAGCACTCTGGAAGGAAGAGGCAGGTGGATTGCTTGAATTTGGGAGTTAAAGACCAGGCTGAGCAAGAGTGAGAACCATCTCTACTAAAAATAGAAAAACTAGCTGGCACTTGTAGTCCTAGCTACCTGGGAGGCTGAGACAAGAGAATCTCTTGAGCCGAAGAGTTTGAGGTTGCTGTGAGCTATGATGTGATGGCACTCTACCTAGGGTGGGAGAGTGAAACTCTGTCTCAATAAAATAAGTAAATAGGGGAAATTAAGGGTCGATGTTGAGATTATTGGGACCAAACACTTACAGGAGGAGCCCTAGATAGCTGGAACCCAGACCCTGAGGAGAACATGATGTCTCAACTTATCCTGGTACCTCAGGAGCACAGAGAAGGGTCCCTGTATTGGGAGTCAGACCTCTCAGGAGGGTTGCTGGCTGGCTGCTGCTGCTATCTCTGAGATGCAATGAAGCTTATTCTGGGAGAATGGAGAAAAGTCCAGAGCTGGAACCAAAGGCTGCTGACATGGAAGAGCTGCCACTTGGGTGACACTGAGAGACAGAGGAAACAAACAGGAAGGACTCCCTTCATTCTGCCTTCTGATCTCTCACAATTGCCAGAATCTGTCAGAGTGTGTCAGGCCAGCAAAGGAAAAATGTGGATTGCAGAGGTCCATTCTCTGCCTCACTAAGTGTGCAAGTGTGGGTTTAAGAGTGTAGCACAATTTCTTTATAACCAGCCCAATGAGATATTCACTGTTCAGATAACATACAAAAGGATGTGAAAAAGGCAGGAGCTGAGGACGTTTCCCAGGTCTGTAGTTTTAGTAACTAAATGAAAAGTGGGGAGAGCGGTAGAAGACAAATGGAGTAGGGAGTAGGGAGGAGCTAGTTCGTAGCCTGTGAGAAGACAGACCCCTCTAAATTTAATTTGAGAAGCCTAGAGTCTAAATGTAGAACAATTCAAAATGTGGTCTCTTGACTGGCCAGTCTGAAATTAAAAAAAAAATTTTTGAGACAGTGTCTCACTATGTTGCCCTCGGCAGAGTGCTGTGGTGTCACAGCTCACGGCAACCTCAAACTCTTGGGTTTAAGTGATTCTCTTGCCTCAGCCTCCCAAGTAGCTGGGACTAGATGTGCCCACCACAATGCCCAGCTATTTTTTGTTGCAGTTGTCATTGTTGTTTAGCTGGCCCGGGGCTGGGTTCAAACCTGCCACCCTGGGTGTATGTGGCTGGCAACATAACCACTGTGCTATGGGCGTGGAGTCTGAAATTTAAAAAATTTTTGTAAAATACACATAACACAAAATTTTCCATTTTAACTATAAATATGTACACATACACACACATATATATTTTTTCAATACAGAATCTCTGTCACCCTGGTAGAGTGCTGTGGCATCATATAGCTCATAGCACCCTGAAACTCTTGGGCTAAAGTGATCCCCTTGCCTCAGCCTCCTGAGTAGCTGGGACTACAGGCACCCACCTGATGCCCAGCTATTTTTACAGACAGGGTCTCATTCTTGCTCAGGCTGGTCTGGAACCTGTGAGCTCAAGCAATCCACCCACCTTGGCCTCCCACAGTGCTATGATTACAGGTGTGAGCCACCATGCCTGGCCTACTAGTTTTTCTATTTTTAGTACAGATGGAGTCTCAGTCTTGCTCAGGCTGCTCTTAACTCTCGAGCTCAAGCCAACCACCAGCCTTGGTCTCCCTGAGGGCAGGGATTAGAAGCTTGAGTCACCAAGCCTGGGGGTGGGGGGAGGCAGGGTTTTTAAAGAGAGTTTGGTGGGCAGAGAGTTAGGCAATCATGGCCTGCTAATTGGTTGGTTTCAGGGCAGAACCACAGGTCCTTTGGGCCACTGGGTGGGTCAGCCAACCTACTGGAATGCAGGAAGTGGAAGGTATCTCAAAAACCACCCCTAGATTCTGAACTGGTAATGTTATTTATGGAGAAAAATTAAGTATTTTTATAACAACCAACTGTCCCCTGTAGAGTAGTAACTATAGAGAAACAAACAAGTGGACAGTGACCATTATCACGCAAAGGAGGGAACACTGGCTGTGTTCCTTCACAGAATTTTGGGAGCCCTTACCTTGTACCCCTTCATCAATTTTTTTTTTCTTTTTTTTTTTTTTTTTTGAGACAGAGCCTCAAGCTATTGCCCTGGGTAGAGTGCCATGGCATCACAGCTCACAGCAACCTCCAACTCCTAGGCTTAAGCAATTCTCTTGCCTCAGCCTCCCAAGTAGCTGGGACTAGAGGCGCCCACCACGATGCCCGGTTATTTTTTGGTTGTAGTTGTCATTGTTGTTTGGCAGGCCCAGGATGGATACGAACCCTCCAGCTCTGGTGTATGTGGCTGGCGCCTTAGCTGCTTGAGCTATAGGCGCAAGCCCCCTTCATCAATTTGTAATGGCACTTTTTTTTCTTTTTGAGACAGAGCCTCAAGCTGTCACCCTGTATACAATGCCGTGGCATCACAGCTTACAGCAACCTCTAATTCCTGGGCTCAAGCGAGCTCTTGCCTCCGTCTCCCAAATAGCTGGGACTGCAGGCACCCGCCACAACGCCCTGGCCATTTTTTGGTTGCAGCCGTCATTGTTGTTTGGCGACCCCGGGCTGGATTCGAACCTGCCAGCTCAGGTGTATGTGGCTTGGCACCTGTAATGGCACTTTCATGTATACCTAAGAGTCAAATTGTCAGGACAAAGGCTTTTCATATATTCTGCTTTAGCTTATACTGCCAAAAAGTTTTAAAAAGTGATTGTATTGGGCAGCACCTGTGGCTCAAAGGAGTAGGGCGCTGGCCTCATATACTGTAGGTGGCGGGTTCAAACCCCGGCCTGGCCAAAAAAATGCCAAAAAAAAAAAAAAAAGAGGCTCGGCGCCTGTGACTCAATGGGCTAAGGCACCAGCCATGTACACCTGAGCCGGCGGGTTTGAATCCAGCCCAGACCTGCCAAACAACAATGACGGCTGCAACCAAAAAATGGCTGGGTGTTGTGGGGTGCCTGTAGTCCCAGCTACTTAGGAGGTAGAGGCAAGAGACTCACTTAAGCCTAGGAATCGGAGGTTGCTGTGAGCTGTGATGCCACAGCACTCTATCCAGGGTGACAGCTTGAGGCTCTGTCTCAAAAAAAAAAAAGAAAAGTGATTGTATCAGTTTATGTTCTCTTCAGGGGTATACAGAGTTATGGTTGCTCCATAATCTAATACTTGATATTTTGTCTTTTTAATTTTAGCTATATTTTGGTAGGTATATAATGGCATCTCATTGTGTTTTTTTTTTTTTTTTTGAGACAGAGCCTCAAGCTATCACCCTGGATAGAGTGCTGTGGTATCACAGGTCACAGCAACCTCCAATTCCTGGGCTCAAGCACGTCTCCTGCCTCTGCCTCCCAAGTAGCTGGAACTACAGGCGCCCATCACAATGCCAGCTATTTTTTTGTTTTTAGCAGGCTGGGGCTGTGTTCCAACCCACCCGCCCTGATGCATGTGGCCAGCACTCTACCCTCCGAACTATGGGAGCTGTCCCATCATTTTTTTAAAGATGTTTCAAGAAAAAGCAGATAATAAAAATGCAGGGATCTAATCGTCTATATTAGCTGGAAATTTCCCTCATGGGTACTTATCTAATGAAACTCAGAACCTTTCCCCTTGTATTGGAGGCAATATAATAATATTAAATGAGGGCAACAAACTCTGTAATCAAGATATACTAAAGTTTCATTCCTAGCTCCAATGCTTACTTACTGAATTACCTTAAAATTTTTTTTAACCTTTCTCTATTTTATGTAAAATGCCTCTAATAACAGTACCACCTCATGGCACTGTTACCAGGATTAAATGAGACAAAGTAAGTAAAACACTTTGCATGCAAAGTTCCTAGCACACAGTGAGCATAGTCAACAAAAGGCTTTTATATTCTACATTGGTTATTTAGGCGTATCTCATTTTCCCTTTCGTTTTAGACATTCCAAGACATAAAGACCAGTATATAGCATATATTAGCTGCCTTACATATAATAGATGCTAATAAGGGCTGACTGAATGAACAACTTAATATATAAATGGAAAGCAAGTACTGTGGCAAAGATGACGCAAATTATAATGGCTATAGGACAGTATGCACTGCGCATACATTATTCAAACAGTTTCTCCTCCTATTTACCGTCATCATTCAGCAGTTAAGAAAATTAATGTAGTAGAGAAACACTACTCAGGATAACAAGAAACATTAGATTTTCTACATTGCATTTGTGAGGACTGTAGAGGCTCTGCCTTCAAAACCAAAACCAAAACCGGCCAGGCGCGGTGGCTCACGCTTATAATCCCTGCACTTTGGGAAGACAAGTCGGCAGGAGGAGCCCTTGAGTCCAGGTGTTCGAGAGCCACATGGTCAACATAGCGAGTGTCTATACGAAAAAAGGTCCCAGAAACAGAAGCACCACTTTTCTGAAGAGATATTGAAGGTAATAAGCCTTTCCACAAATCCTTTGCTCTGCGTCGCTGGAAACGCAACAGCTGCTCCAGCGGCTTCCGTACAAGATGGCGTCGCTCGATTCGCGCGTCCCGCGGGCTACTTCCTCTGGAAGTGGTTACGGCCCTAGTGGATCCGGGTGGGTTCGCACAGGCGGTCGCGCAGGTTCCAGCTCTTGAGCGGGAGATGCTGTAGGTGTGTGAGCCGGGTCTGAAGCTGCAGGTGAGTGAGGCTAGCGAGGACTGGGAGGCGTTTCGACGGGATTGTGCGTAGGGTGGAGAGGTTTTCGGCGCGGACCACGAGAGGTCGTGGACAAGGTATGTTATCGTGTGCGGGGGCGACTGAAGCCCGTAGTCCCGGAGCGGGTTAGCCCTGCCCCTCTCCACTCCAGGTGTGGCCTCCTCGTCCCCCGACCCACGGCGGGGGCGGTTCAGCACCCGGGTGTGCTAAGCCGGCTGTACGGCGGCTCGCAGCCTCCCGCGCCCGCTCCGGGCCTCCTGCCCGCCACCCCTTTGTTTTCCCTTTAGTAGCACCTACCAAACCTTCAAGGCTCTCGACTCAGTCGGCCCAAAAGGAGGTTCTGCCTGCAACATCTGGTAACTCCTCGGGCTCTGGACGTTCCTCGGCTCCACAGCTACAGTTTGGTTCCCCTGATTTGGGGGGGTCCTACTTACGCCACCCCACCCCTTTTACCATCCTTACCTTAACAGACCTAACTCGCTACACTTTAAGTCTTGCTGGGAACACCTTTTAGCTTTTCACATCCCTGGGATAGATCAAAATAAGAACCTTGATCATTATTTATTACAAAATTGACACCTGCTCATTAAAATACAAACAAACCTAAACTTAAATAAGCTTTTGAAATACGGTTGGACTGAAACGCCCTTTTGTACCTACTCTTTGAAAACACAAAATTATTTTATTTATATTTTGAGACAGAGTCTCATTATGTCGCCCCCGCTAGAGTGTGGTAGCATCACAGTTCACAGCAACCTCAAACTCTTGGGCGTAAGTGATTCTCTTGCCTCAGCCTCCCAAGTAGCTGGGACATAGGCACCCGCCACAGCGCCTGGCTATTTTTCTGCGGTAGTTGTCATTGTTGTTTAGCAGGCCCTGGCCGGGTTGGATGTGGCTGGTGCCCTAACCACTTAGCTATGGGCGTGGGCGTGGAGCCAAAACCCGCAAAATTATTTATACTTTTTTTTAGTTGTATTGCCAGAATGGAAGGAATTGCACAGAAACGTTTTGTTAATTACAGGAATTAGAAAGTGTTGGAGAAAGGAAGTTTAATAGGGGGAGAAATGGTGGAAAATGACCAGACACCCAAGAGTAAGGCAAGCATGAAACAAAGTTTATTGAGGAAGAGAAAGATATGTTCACCATGGACAATGTGAGTGGACCCGATTGCCATAGCAAGTAGGCATAGAAGCTTTATTATTATTATTTTTTTTTTTGAGAAAGAGTCTCACTTTGTCACCCTTGGTGGAGTGCTGCGATGTCACAGCTCACAGTAACATCAAAGTCCTGGGCTCAAGCAGTCCTCTTGCCTCAGCCTTCTGAGTAGCTGGTACTACAGGTGCCCACCACAGTGCTGGGCTAGTTTTTTTTTTTTTTTTTAGAAATGAGGTATTGCTGGCTTGGCGCCATTGGCTCAACAGGCTAAGGTGCCAGCCACGTACACCTGAGCTGGTGGGTTCGAATCCAGCCTGGGCCCGCCAAACAACGATGGCTGCAACCAAAAAATGGCCGGGCGTTGTGGAGGGCGCCTGTAGTCCCAGCTACATGGGAGGCAGAGGCAAGAGACTCGCTTGAGCCCAGGAATTGGAGGTTGCTGTGAGCTGTGATGCCACTGCACTCTATCCAGGGAGACAGATTGAGGCTCTGTCTCAAAAAAAAAAAGAAATGAGGTATTGCTATTGCTCAGTCTGATCTCAAACTCCTGAGCTTAGGCAATCCATCTGCCTCGGCCTCCTAGAGTGCTAGGATTACAGGGGTGAGCCACCATGTGCAATTTATTCTTGTAGAGATAGGGTCTTCCTGTGTTACCCAGGCTGTCTTCCAACTCTTGGGCTTAAGTGATTCTCTGGCCTCACCTTCCTAAATAGCTGGGATTATAGAATAAACCACTGTGTCCTGTTTAGGTGTAAGCAATCTTTTTTTTTTTTTTTTTTCTAGAGACAGAATCTCACTTTATTACCTATGGTAGAGTGCTGTGGCATCACAGCTCACAGCAACCTCAAAATCTTGGGCTTAAGTGATTCTCTTACCTCAGGCTCCCAAGTAGCGGGGACTACAGGTGCCCGCCACAATGCCCAGGTATTTTTTTGTTGCAGTTTGATCTGGGCCAGGTTCGAACCCACCACCCTTGGTATATGGGGCCAGAGTACTACCCACTGAGCCACAGGCGCCGCCTAGGTGTATGCAATCTTATAAAACATTTTATGCAAAAATTTAAAACAAGACAGATTGTGTTTGTTATATATATATTTTTCCATCTCCATCTTTACTCCTTTACCAGTCCCTTTCCTCAGAGTAAGAACTGTCATCAGTTTGTGGTATATTTTTGTACTTCCTTTCCTTTGCATTTATTGACAAGTGTGTGCGTACTTGTAAGATACATGTTTGTAAGATTTTATGTTCACCTTTTACAAATGCATATATTTACAAATATAGCATAGTGTATGTGTTCTGTAACTTAATGTTTTATGCATAAAAATGGGTCATGGAATTTTTTGTCAATACATATAGATCCACCTATGCTTTCTGTAAGCTCTGTAAGTTCCATAGGATGTGAGATTCAGTAGATTGTTTCCAGTTTTTCACAGACACAGGGCCATTGTGTGCCCATGTGAGCATTTCTCAAGGATCGGTCCCCATACATTGGAATTGCTGGGTTAGACAGTGTGGACATTAAATAAAGCCTAACTGCCTACCATGTGCAGTGTATAATAATGTCTGGTGCCTCCATTCTCTTTTAAACATTTGATGGTGGCTCGGTGCCTGTGGCTCAAGCTGCTAAGGCGCCAGCCACATACACCTGAGCTGGCGGGTTCGAATCCAGCCCGGGCCTGCCAAACAACAATGACAGCTACAACCAAAAAAAAAAAAAAAAAATAGCCGGGCGTTGTGACGAGCGCCTGTAGTTCCAGCTACTTGGGAGGCGGAGGCAGGAGACTCGCTTGAGCCCAGGAGTTGTAGGTTACTGTGAGCTGTGATGATACAGCACTCTACTCAGGGTGACGGCTTGAGGCTCTGTCTCAAAAAAAAAAAATTAGATGGTATCAGCCTTTATTTATTTATTTTTATTTATTTATTGTTTTTGAGATAGCCTCAAGCTGTTGCCCTGAGTAGAGTGCTTGGCATCACAGCTCACAGCAACCTCCAACTCCTGGGCTCAAGTGATTCTCTTGCCTCAGCTTCCCAAGTAGCTGGGACTACAGGTGCCCACCACAGTGCCTGGCTATTTTTTGGTTGTAGTTGTCAGTGTTGATTGGCAGGCCCAGGCTGGATTCAAAGCCTCCAGCTCTGGTGTATGTGGCTGGCGCCTTACCGCTTGAGCTACAGGCTCCGAGCCAGTCTCTTTTACTTTTGTGAATATAGTGGCTAGCAAATGGTTCCTTATTGCTGGCTTTTTTTTTTTGACACAGTCTTACTATGTTGCCCTTGGTAGAGTTCTGTGGTGTCACAGCTCACAGCAACCTCAAACTCTTGGGTTTAAGCGATTCTCTTGCCTCAACCTCCGAAGTAGCTGGGACTATAGGTGCCTGGCACAATGCCTGGCTATTTTCTTGTTGCAGTTGTCATTGTTGTTTAGCTGGCCCAGGCCGGGCTCGAACCCACTAGCATCCGTGCTGTTGTGGCTGGTGCCATAACCACTGTGGTGCAGGTGCCAAGCCACGTCATTGCTGTTTTAATTTGTATTCCCTTAATTACTAGTGAGAGTGAACATCTTTTCATTATTTTTGACATCTGTATTCCCCCTTTTGAGAACTGTTTTTTTATATTGTATTATCTCTCTTTTTTTTTTTCTCATTTTTGGATTGTCTTTACCTTATTGATTTATAGTGGGGGGAGGTTAGATTTTCATTTATGTATCTATTTACTTTTGAGATAGAGTCTTGCTCTGTTTTCCTAATCTGGAGTGCAGTGGCTTGATAGCTTATTGCAACCTCAAACTCCTAGATTCGAGCAATCCTCCCATGTTGGCCTCCCAAAGTGCTAGGAGCCATGGTGCCCAGCCTACATTAATGTTACATGCGTGTATACTCTGGATTTTAATCTTTTGTAATTTATGCATGTTTTCAATATTTACTCCCAATTTGGTGCTTTCTTTTTAAAGTCACTGCTTTTAATCCTATGACATCTTGGCTCAGCACCTGTAGTGCAGTGGTTAGGGCGCCACCCACATACACTGGGGCCGGCGGGTTCGAACCCAGCCTGGGCCTGATGAACAACAATGACAGCTACAGCAGCAACAACAAAAATAGCCGGGCTTTGTGGCGGGTGCCTGTAGTCCCAGCTGCTTGGGAGGCTGAGGCAAAAGAACCCCTTATGCCCAAGAGCTGGAGGTTGGTGTGAGGTGTGATGCCACGGCACTCTACCCAGGGCGACATAATGAGACTTTGTCTTTAAAAAAAAAGGTTCAGCACCTGTGGCTCAAGCAGCTAAAGTGCCAGCCACAGATACCTGAGCTGGCTGGTTCGAATCCAGCCCGGGCCCTCCAAACATCAATGACGGCTGCAACCAAAAAATAGCCGAGCATTGCGGCGGGCGCCTGTAGTCCCAGCTACTTGGGAGGCAGAGGCAGGAGACTCGCTTGAGCCCAAGAGTTGGAGGTTGCTGTGAGCTGTTGCCACAGCACTCTACCCAGGGTGACAGCTTGAGGCTCTGTCTTGAGAAAAAAAAAAAAAAAAAGATCGGCCTATGACATCTTTGTTTGAAACGAAGTTTAAAATTATGTTTACGTTTTTTAGTCTTTTCTGTACATATTTGTGTTTTGGGGCTGTCATTCCCTACCTCAGGGGTTCTCAATTAGGAGAGATTTTGCCCCCAGGGCCATTTTACATGTGGAGATAGTCTTTGGTTTTCTAACTGGGGTGGTGGTGCTACTGGCATCCAGTGGGTAGAAGCCAGGGATGCTGCTCAACATCTTGCAGTACATGGGAAAGCTCTCCACAACAAAGAATTGTTCTATCTTCAAATGTTGACTATGCGGGACTTGAAAAATCCTGCTGTACCTTAGAGCAGGGTTTTCTCCTATAACTGTATTTTCTTTTTTTTTTTTTATTTTTTTTATTTTTTTATTTTTTTATAAATATATGTATTTTATTATTCTTCATTACATTATTTCCCCCCCCCCCCACCCCTCCGTGGTAAGACAGAATTGATTTACAGAAAAGAATACAGAAAACACCAAAGCTCCTGGTAGAGGGAGAGATTTCAAGTGGGGAG
>CAUYRH010039518.1:0-10000 GCA_963574655.1 Perodicticus potto
TAGCCGCCACGTCAGGGAGGACGCAGCCACGTCAGGGAGGACGCAGCCACGTCAGGGAGGAGTCAGCACCACGTGCACAAGCTGACAATCTCTGCGGGGGAGCGTCCTAAATTAACTCCCCTAGCCGCCACGTCAGGGAGGACGCAGCACGTCAGGGAGGACGCAGCCACGTCAGGGAGGACGCAGCACGTCAGGGAGGACGCAGCCACGTCAGGGAGGACGCAGCACGTCAGGGAGGAGTCAGCACCACGTGCACAAGCTGAAAATCTCTGCGGGGGAGCGTCCTAAATTAACTGCCCTAGCCGCCACGTCAGAGAGGACGCAGCACGTCAGGGAGGACGCAGCACGTCAGGGAGGACGCAGCCACGTCAGGGAGGAGTCAGCACCACGTGCACAAGCTGAAAATCTCTGCCGGGGAGCGTCCTAAATTAACTCCCCTAGCCACCACATCAGGGAGGACGCCAGGACGTGGCCACGTCAACAGGGAGGACACCAGGATGCAGCTATGTCAGGGAGGACGCAGCACGTCAGGGAGGACACAGCCACATCAGGGAGGACGCAGCACGTCAGGGAGGACGCAGCACGTCAGGGAGGCCGCAGTCACGTCAGGAGGATGCAGCACGTCAGGGAGGATGCAGTCACGTCGGGGAGGACGCAGCACTTCAGGGAGGACGTAGCCACGTCAGGGAGGACGCCAGGACGCGGCCACGTCAGGGAGGCGTCAGCACCACGCGCACAAGCTGACAATCGCTGTGGTCGGGTGGCCTAAATTAACTCCCCTAGCGACCATGTCAACGCCGCCGCCCGGGCCGCAGCCACGTCAGGGAGGCGTCAGCACCACGCGCTCAGCAGAACTCCACGGGGACGGGTCTGCTGAGACAACCGTGGTGCTGGACCCCAGGCAGCAATCCAGCCCGGCCTCTGACGTCCACGGTCTCCAGCCTGCTGGCCGTGTCTGCACAGACGTCACCGTGACCCCGCATTGATACGGAGGATAAAGTAACTCTTCAAGTCGGGCACGGAGGCTGGAAGGCAGCAGGGTCTGTCCCGCTGCACCAACGGCGCCCGGGTGAGACCTTCCGTCACCAGCAGGTTGTCACTCCTGAACCGAGCGTCCCTGCACCCCGGACACTCGCCACTCACTTCACTTCGCTAACATACTGCCATTTCCCTGAGCAAATAAACTGCCTGTTTCAAAATTACGCTCACAGGGAGCTCCTGAAGTTTTCCAAGCCCATGCAGTTCAGAATTACCGCCCAGAAATTCTCTTAACATGGGAGAAATATTCTGGACTTTAACAGTTAGATACATAAAAGAGAAAGAAATTTCGGTATAAAACTAGTCCAACAGAATGACAGGAAAGCTTGTGAATTTCTACCCCTTTAGAAGACCTGGGAAAACCCCAACAAGGGATTTTCGTGCAAACACGTCTGTCCCGCCCGCCTCCTCTCCGGCTTCCCCGGCTCCCCCTAATCCGGTCTGCATCTCTATAAACTCGTATTTGCGGTGAGAAGGCGTTTTGCACTCAGCATAATGCCTCCGTGCTCCACTGACTGGCCGTATGTGTCAGAAGTCTGTCCCTTTCACTGCTGTGCATATTTCCATGGTATGGACGCATCACATTATGGAAATTGTTAACATTCAACTGCTAAGGGCATCTAGGTTGTTTCCAGTTTGGGGCTGTCATGAATAAATCTGCTGTAAACATTCGTGCACAGATTTTTATGGGAACTTGTTTCTGTTTCTTCAGGATAAGTGTCCAGGAATACATTGGGTCAGATAATGATCACGTGTCGAGAAACTTTCAAACTATTTCCAGAGTGGCTGAACCACATTTTCCTTCCATAGTCATGGAAACCACTCCTGGTTGGTTCCCTGATTTTTTTTTTAACATTGACACAATTATTGTTTTACCTCTGTTTATTTTATTTATGGTAAGCCATATAAATATGTCTAAACCAAGGAAACTTACATCATTTCAGTTAAAAAGGCTAGTATTCTAGAAGCAAATTAAATACATACCTAGAAAACTCTGTTTGGTTAAAATACTTATATTTTTGAATATGAATGGATTTTTTTAGGTTATAAAAAAAGAAGAATGTACGTTGAAATGTACATTGAATGTCAGTAATGTACATTGAAAGCCTATTTATCTTGTTAAATTTTAAGTTTTTAGGTAAAAGTGAAATGAGTTAAAAAGAGAAGTTAAAAATATATAGTTTGGTAAAACACAATTATAGCCCAGAAAGAAGGAGAGAAAAGGAGATGGGGGTGGGGATAATCGGTGGGACCTCACCTATAGTGCATATTGCAAGCTTACATGTCAAATATATTAATAATAGAGTATAAATGTCTAAACACAACAAATAAATGAGGCGAATGGTATGTTAACCAGTTTGATGTAAACATTCCAAATTGTACATAAAACCAGCACATTGTACCCCATAGATGCAGTAATGTACTCTAATAAAATTTTTAAAATGTAGTTTTTTAGAAGTTTAACTTAAAACAAACATGTACATTATTCTGCAAATCTTACCAGGAGGACCAAGATGTTTTCTGTTTTAAAGTATGAGACCAGTAAGTTTGTTTGCACAAATAACCCCATAATGCATCTTCTGTGATTCACAAGGTGATTTTGCTGATGATAGAATTAAAATTTAAAGATGCTAGCAAAGCAATCATATAGCAGAATTCTTCTGTATTTTCAATCTAATCTTTAAGTCTTTTGCAATGTTTGCCACACCCTGATACATTTAAAAAAAAATCAGGAATACTCATTTATCACGTATTTATAGAACATTAAACTACATTTTCAGAGAAATAGAAAAAGGTTTTTCACTCTTATTTTAAAAGGTTACTTAACATTGTTTTGATAAAAATTTCACTCTTTATTGTGAATAACTACTAAATTGGGCGGTAAAAATACCAAACTGCCTCATGGTGGGTCTGAAACCCCAGCGGTGGAATGGGAAGTGGATGTGGTACCCAGCGCAGCTGACTCACCACCTGCTAAGTGGGATCAGAAAGGTCCTCGAACTCCTTGGTCCTGTGAGCCGGTTAAGGGGAGATGGGTGAAAGAGGTTTTGTGACTTGTGCTTTGAAAACCACAAAACAAAATGATATTATTGATAATAGAAAGTTAATGTTAACAGAGATCTTTTGCTCTCTCAATTCGAAACCATTCTCTAATATCTGTGATTTGCCAATAATCCTCTGAAGACAATGTCTGAAGTTTTATGGCTGCAAAAAAATGGAGATAAATAAAAATACATGGGTGTGTGTGCACATCATATGCAACTAAATTTCATATTTAATAAATAGTTACATACGATACAGTAGAAATTAAATTCATTGTAAATATAAAATTTAACAATAAAATTCACTATAAAAGTATACGCTATGGCATTTTAGAAAGGAGTGATGCTGATGGTGTTTCTCTGTTAGTTTCATAAAGGAAGCCTTGATCTACCAAGGTTTCTCATCTTTCTTTTGTTCTTTGTGGGCCTCTATCTGCTGCCTTCCTCTCCCAGCTCTGTGTATGGGGTTCTTCTGAGCATTAAGCTTTGGAGCTCAGATGTTAAATAACCACGTTACCTCACTGCTCACTCAATAGAAACACCAGCATCACCAAGAGCTTAGAACCCATTTCTTTTTCATTCCTGTTCTGAGGTTCAGATCTGCCAGGGCTGCTCCCCACCTTCTGTTTTGAGCCCAACTGCTGAGCCGTCTTTTATGGAGAGCACAGAGGAGCCCTCAGGACCAGCCCAGGGGTTCTCCACTGTCTCTCAGCATCACCGAAAACGATGAGTTCATTCTCATCAACCCCAGGTCTCCAATGCAGCCAGGTATTTCCATGAAGATGCACCATCAAAACTCAGGTCTACAGAGAGCATATGTCTGAGTGACCGCCCAGCTGGCCATCAGGATGGATTTGTGTTTCTGTGTTATTTTCTCCTTTTCTGGTTTTAAGAAGTGTACGAAAATATGTAAATTGTAAGAATGTGAAAATAAGTGAGAAATTGAGGAGAGAGACAGATAAATCTAGGGAAGGGAAATGAAATCAAGAAAAAGACTGGCACCCAGCACAATTGCCCAAACCCAGATGCTGTTCAAGGGTGAATCCTGAATTTTACTTTAGATGCATGAGCATTCAAAATAAAGGACAAAATAGGCTAGATGAGGATGCCACCACACGGAGCGGCAGAGACACATGGGCTGCTGTGAGGAGAGGCAGTTTCATGACACAGGGACCAGAGACGTGCCTTTGTCTTGCACCCTGGGACGAGTGGCCTGATCCATCATCAGGAGTCACTCGTGTTCACTCTTCAGGAACCAGCGTGGCACATTAGTTACAGCTGAGTTTTTAATACATCACCAGACACATTTGGGCCTTTGAGCATTTTTTTAAGTTTCTTATACATTTTTAAGTAGAAGTAAACTCTGACTTCTAAAAAATGAAGTAAAATTAATATTTTAATCTACCATAGAAAACTATATGTCAACACTGTAACAAGAGGAAAGCTGTTTCACAAAGTGCTACATTGATGCCAGCTAGGGATGTGGCTCCCTGGTGTTCTAGATTATTCTAAGAGGCAAAGTGAGTGCATCTGTCAGGAAATGCACCAAAATACTATTTTTCACTATTGGTAAGTGGGATTCTACTCCATATCAGCACAAGGAGGGTAAGAATTCCTCAGGAAAAAATCCAGGATTCTTTCTGAAAAATACAGGCAATGGGAAATGAGCTTCGTGTTTTTATGTTTAGATAAAATTCACAACAAATTTACTCCAGGAAAAGGTTGAGATATTTGTATCGAGTTTCCTTGACTTGAGTTTGTGCATAGACGGGGAGGTACCCGGGGTCCGAGGGAAGTCGGCGTGAAACAGTTTATGGTTCTCATCGCTTTCCCTAGTCTGGAGTGGGCACCACCGCCTCATCTGATTTCGCCTCATTTGTGTTATTTGCTTTGGGATTGAACTCTAAAGCAGAGTTGAATCCGTACTTATTGCTTACAATGGCTTCAGAAGTATCCGGCCCTGAGGCGTCCCTTCAGTGAGGAAGGTGGTGTGTGCGGCGGGTTGTCATATTTGACTGTGAAGTGGTGGGCGCATCCTCCAGCTCCGGCCTGTCGGCTGCTCTAGAGACGTGTTACTGGATTACCAGAGACAGTCGCCACTGCTGTGTGACTCCATGGAAGTGGGGACCTGTGCGTTTGCCATCTCTACAGCCTCGCAGCTGAAAACTGTGCCAGACCGTTGGGGATGGAAACTTTCACTGTTTAATTTCATTGAAACTTGCGGATATTTTGCAGCCTGTTTAGTGTATCATTTTTAATTCCTTCCTTCCTCCTAAATTTAAAAAAATTTTTTTTTTTAATTTTTTTGTATTAACCTAACTCCATCTAGGTTAATACAACAGATGTAACAGGTTATAGTATAAATGGGGGTGAGCAGGGCCGTCCACATGCCCCGGGTAGAGAGGGAGCTGGTGGTGCCGAGCCAGCATTAGCTGTGGACGCCGGGCGGCTGAAGACCTGTTCTCCATAATCTAGGGAGCAGCGTCACCTCCTCCTATGGGCTGTCTTGCTGGTGCAGTGCCCAACACCTGCCCAGCTCAGAACTAACTTATTGTCCCAAAATAACATCCCGGGACTGGGCTCCCAATCTCGTACCAGGCTATTTGAGCTTTTAAATCATACATAAAACTTTTTATACTTGTAACACTTATTTTGAGCTGATGACAACTTACAACACATACAAAAACCCCCACTTTTCATCCAACCTGCATACACACTGTTTTTGACTTCAGAATTTACTTGTGTTTGTATAGAGCATTCATTAATAGATTTTTGTGGTTGAAATGATTTTAAATACTTTTGTCTTTTAATTTTAAACCAGAGTTAAAGTGCTTTGCACGCTTTAGTGTTTTTTGTATTCTTTTCTGTAAATAAATTCTGTCTTACCACTGATCTGTGGTCCGCAGATTTATTCTTCAAATCCCCAAGACCAAGAGCCTGAAATTCCGGTATCAATTACAAACGCTCACTTTTGTAGCTTTCTCTTGAAGCCTCTTATGGAACTTTTCAGTTCAGTCCTTGAGTTCCTGGGCGCTAGAATTTTGGTTTGTCCCTTTTCTGCGGTTTCCATCGCTTTGCTGAACTTTCCACGTTGTCCCTGTGTTGTCTTCCTGACTTTACTTTGTTCTTGTGCTCACGAGGCTCACTAAGATGCTTTACGACAGTTATTTCTAGTTCTCTTTCAGGCAGTTCACAGAGCTCCACTTTTGAGGGCCATTTGCTGGAGGAGCGTTAAGGTTCTCAGTTGATGATGTCGCCTTTTCCTGACTCTCTGTGATCTCTCTAGCTTTGCATTGTCTGCATTAAAGTGTCACTTCTTCCCAAGAAAAATGATCATACTGAGTCAGTTCAGAGATTCTGTAGTGGGGTCTTTGGAAGAGCCTGCTGCTGGGATACATGGGTGACGGGCCCCATGTTTCTATAGTAAACTTGGGGGGACTCCCCCACACTTCTGCCTATAGTGAACTTGGGTGGCACCCCACGCTTCAGTCTACATTGAATTTGGGTGGCAGCCTTCTCTTTCTTTTCGCCTGGAAAACCCTTACATGCCAAAGGAATTTCTCTCAGAGCTGCTGAGCAGGCTGAGGGAGGACGATGCTGTGTTTAGAATGAAACCGCCCTTCTCAGCCTCCCCAGCTCATCCACCCACAGGCTGGAACCTCTCACCCGGATTCCAGAGCTCTTGCAAGGTGCTGTCATGGATGACTTAAATGTTTAAGTTCAAGAGTGAAGTTTCTGGGAGGGACAAGGACTAGAGCCTTGTATTTTATTGTCTTGATTGTTTCACCCTCCCAGAAATTTTAACACCAGAGCTGTTTCTTTACAAATACTATTAGAATAATAAACGTATAATAAGAATAATTGAGAAAAGCAAAAGAGAAAGTATGAATGACAAATATCAGAAATAAAAAAGGAGTAACAACATAGACTAATAATAAAAAGAATGAGGAAATAGTTGAATAACTTTATTCCAATACATTTAATACTTAAAGTAGAATGGACATGTAAACAAATTCAATTTACAAAAATTGACATGAGAAAAAACAGAAAATCTGCATATTTCTATAACAATCAAAGAAACTGAGTCTATGATTAAAAACCTTCTCACGAAACTTCAATTCCAGGTAGCTTCACTGTAAATTTGCCCAAATATTTAGGCAACATTTAATACCAATATTACACAAATAGTTTAAGAATATACAAAATGAGGAAATACTTTGTATTTTCTGTAAGGCCGCTAAAAACTTGAAACTATAACTATCAGACATCAGAAGAAAAGAAGTTACAAGTCAATCTCACTGAACAGAGAACCAATGTTCCAAACAAAATATTAGCAAATTTCTTTCAGGAATAGATATAAAATCTCAATGTCAATGCCAAGGACTTGCATTCCCATGAAAACAAAGTTGGTTGAACATTGGAAAAAGCAGTTTACCTAATTTGGCACTTTCATCGAATAAAGGGGTTAAAACACTTGACTTCAAAAATGCAAGAAAAATATTTTATAAAATTCAACATCTATTTATTGTAAACTATTAGTTATCTTGGGAATAGAAAGAAACTTCTTTAGTCATAAAAAAATCACCTACAGCAAAGAAGATGTTTGATCAATGTTCCCTTGAGTTTGAGAATGAAAGAAAAGCATCCTCCATCAACCTGAGCAACCTTGTACTGAAGGGACCTACCTGGAATAATAGGCAAGAAAAATGAATAGAAAATAAGTACTTTTGTAATTTCATACATGATCGTGTAACTAGAAAAGACAAGGAAGGCATCCTTGTTACACCCAGCTCACCTTCGGGAGATTTCTCCCTTTGGGCTACATGTGGATTTTGTTGAAGGGTAAATTTAAGTCACCTGCTTCCTACTACAAAGCTGGTTGGATCACTTTTCCCCCTTTTAGCCAGGGACATTCAGAAGAATCTATCACTTAAGCCAACAAACTGGCGGCTCTCCCCAGCCCTCTGGTCTTGGGAAACACCCGGGGTGCAGGACGGTGCAGCCTGCCTGCTCTGGTCCTCTCGCCCCCACACCCCTTCCTTCCCTGCTCCCGTCCAGCACCCAGCTCCTGTGAGAGTTGGGTTCATCCTGCATGTGCCTGACAACTCCCCCAAACTCCTTTTTACTTAAATTAACCGGAGGTGATTCTGTTACTTTCCAGGGAACAGGAGTCTATGGACACCAGAGACATGAGATTTCTGCTCAGCACCATCCTCATCAACACCCTGACCCGACCTTTTGTTTCTGGAGTTGACACCATTCAAATATAGAACATGCCACCTGTCACCGTGGGCTGGAAAAGCAAAATACCACAGGTATTTGTCTTATAAAACTACCAAGGTGCCATCCTTCTCGCTGACAAATACAGGCATTTTGATACGCAGATTTCACCTGGACCTGTGCTGTGACTTTGTGCCTTCAGCTTGCCTTGAGAAACACGCAGAACAAAGATACAAGGATACAAAATACGCTGTTACTTTTATTTTAATTTGGAGACACTTATGACATCATTACCTGTGGCGTCCTAGACAGTCTGCTTCAAAGAAGATGGCAGAGAAAACATGTGCAGGTTTCAAGGCTGGAAATCTTGGCGTCTCTGGACAGCAGGCCGCTGTCCTCTGAGAGCCCTGTCACCTCTGCAGGGCTTTCCCTCCCTGCCCCAGTTGGAGAGACACAGAGAGAACAGGGTTCTAACTACACCAAATACAGTCCCGATTTGCAGGCGACCTTAATGCTCTGGTATTTATTTGTTTTGCTGCTGCACTTCTGCACTTTTCACATCCTCACCTGCCAGAGCTGCCCCAGACAATTTCCACCTGTGTACCACGTCCCGTCCCATCGTTACAGGCTTGTGTGGACCGGACAGACGTGGTGCATTTCATGCCTTGCTGAGGAACTAGAGGGACGATTATATGACAAGAGGAGCTTTCCCTCTGTTGTGATTTATCCGCTCTCATTCTGTGTCCTGCCCAGCCCCTGTCCCAGCACAGCGACGTGCCCTGCCATCCCAACTTTGTGGGGTTGGTTCTCTGGAGGGTGCACTCAGGGGTGTCTCTTGTGTCAGAGCCCCGCTGACACACGATGAACATTCGGCCACCACACATCGCTTTGCTCTATGAGTATTTTCACCTGTGTTTTCTTGTTCCTCATCTGTCAACCATGGCATCTGGCACAGCCTGTGCTATGGAGCTCACACCTTAGAGCCATGGTCATATTCTGAGCACTTTACCCCCAGCTGTGCACATCTGGGCAAACCACATGGCCTCCTGAAACCAGGGTCCTCACCCACGACTCAGTCACTGTAGAATTACCTCCCTTCACCTTGAATGCTGAGTGGGATGGTCCGCCCGAGGTGCTCTGGACACGTGTGATGCAGTGAGCCTGACGCAGAGGGGAGACGGTGCTGCCACTGGTGCCCATGTGTGGCTTGTTGCAGAGTTTTGGAGCCCGAGGGCAGGACAGCTTGTCCACTTTAGGCACCAAATTTGCCCTAAATTACATACAGAGTTGGGGAAGACTGAGACAGGAATCTTGCTTTTTCTAGATGTGCTTCCTGATTCTGAAGTCGATATCCCTTCAGTTACACACAAGAGAAACTGCATGCATTTCTAGAGCTAATGCAGGAGACAGAAAGCTGTAGTTTTACAAAAACTGCCCCCGTGCAGCACCTGGAAACCAATGTTTGAGTTAGTTTAAGGTTGTGAATGAACTACTTCCTAGGCTACAATTCACCATTTATGTCACTTTTCCTGGTGTAGAAGTCGCTGGTGTCAGCTTTCTATTGCAGAACTCTGAGTCGACATGGTTCTCCACCCAAATACTGACTTTCTTGGTAACAAGTCAGTTTATAAATCTTCATGTTTTGGTGAAAATAAAGTTGCTTTCAAATAAAAGGGAATGTCATTTATTTCAGAAAGGAC
>CAUYRH010039518.1:15000-70409 GCA_963574655.1 Perodicticus potto
ATAACTTTAATCTTAGACAATTTAACATGTTGAACAACCAGCACACGGCTCTCAGGAGTTTAGGTTACAAGGGGAAGGGCTCACCTACAACTTGAGCTTTACCTTAGAGATGAAAACGCTGAGGATTGTCGTAGCAATTCAGAGGTCACAACCCCGCACCCTCCGGGGCTCGCCCACCACCCTCCACACCCTGATGACCAGAACATTTAAATCTCATCACAGACCCCTTCCTGTGTCCCACGGCCGTAGGGGTCAGGCCTTTCCTCGTGTCTGAGGCCTGGCGAGTGGACTGTGCCCAGAGCTCAGCTCTTCATCTGCTCGTCCCTCTAAACGCCCTTACCCCCGTGCCCTCCACAGAATGGGGCGATCCCCCACCCACCGTGCTCCTCACAGAGCTTTGCAGTTGGTACCACCCTCCTCCCTTACCAGCCCTGTGCCTACGACACCGACCCTGGTGATCCCGCCTCCCCCAGACCTGTTCTCAGACGCCTCTCACCACGGCTGCCACTATATCAAACCCTGTCCGGCTCCCTTGGCTCCTGAAACAGATGATTCCTCCCCTCACCAGAGAGCAGCCTGGGCTCCTCCACAGATGAGGATGAGGTGGCACCTCCTCCAGCCTCAAACCCCTGTGATTTCTCATTTCATCCCCCAGGTCCAGCTCAGCCCCTGAGGTCGGCCTGAGTGGGAGCACGCGTGTGAGTGTCGGGTGTCTGTGAGCACGCGTGTGAGGCCTGGTGTCTGTGTACACACTGAGGTTTGCCTGTACAGGAGCACACGTGGGCATGTCGGGTGTCTGTGTACACGGAGGTCGGCCTATATGAGAGCACGCGTGTGAGGCTCAGTATCTGCAGACAGGCATGTATTTTGGAGAAGAGATTCAGGCTTGTTACTGGTTGTTGAGAGACAAACGCATATAAATTTCCTATTTAAGGGATCCCCTCAAGAAGGCAAACACCTTCAACTCAGAGCCAACACCGGGGGAGCCGCCTGAGAGCCGAGAACAGACTCGAGCCCGACCTGCCTCTCAGGGCCTCGTCTCTCCTCTCGCGGCTGCGTCTCCTGCCAGTGGGCAGTGGGGTGCCTGTGGGGTGTCCACCGCATGGGCTGATCTCTGCAGAAAGGGAGTATTTCACCACGCACATGCTCATCAGAACATCACTACACACTCTTTACATGTGTGCAGTAACAACAGCTGAAAAGACAAGCAAAGCAAAGGCTTTAAATATTTTATACTTAAGAAAAAAAATCAGGGTGGTGCCCGTAACTCAGTGGGTAGGGCACCGGCCACATACACCTCGGCTTGTGGGTTTGAACCTGGCCCAGGCCAGCTAAAACAACAACTGCAACAACAACAACAAAAATAGCCGGGCATTGCGGCGGGCACCTGTTGTCCCAGCAACTTAGGAAGCCAAGGCAAGAGAATTGCTTAAGCCCAAGAGTTAGAGGTTGCTGTGAGCTGTATCGCCAGGGCACTCTACCCAGGCAATAGCTTGAGACTCTGTCTTTAAAAAAAAGAATCAGGAAACTGGGCTGTAATTCATTTCCTTCCTTGTTATCATTGTTCTGAACGTCCACAAACAAAAATGAGCTGAAATTTGAATGGAAGATAATTCGGAAGGAATATAAATGCTACAATAAATAGAAAACACACTAAAATCGAGATTGTCTTGGCTAACTCAAAGCAGTTGGAACTTACACATTTTTTAAATGTTTTACTACTCTGATTTGTGGTCCTGATTTCACATCCGTATCCCATCTTTGCAAATGATGAATACAGAATGATTTTTTGGTAAATACATCAAGGGCTTCCTGCACATTTTCCCCTGACTCTCTGCCATTTTCCCCATGAGTTCACATCACACCTGGTTCTCTTCTCTTCTGCCATCAAGTTATTCCCAGGGACAACAGTCACAGTTTAATAAATGGCACAGCCATATCCTTTTGACCAACAGGGCTGGGGTTGGAGCCTGTGGGTCCCCAGTCCAGGGTTTGGGGGGACTCCACAGAGGCTCCCGGGCTGCCCACCCAGTTGCCCTGCCCTGTGTGAACTCTGCCTTCACAGAGGGGCTGCGGTGCCCCACTCTGCGGCCCTTTCTAGGTGGTCTTCAGGAAGCATCTGCCCCCTCCCCAGGCCCCCAGCTGAGCTCCCCAGAGGCCTCCCAGCTGAACCTGGCATGCAAACATAGACACCCGTGCATGCTGGGACCACACAAGACCACTGTCTTCTGCATAACCCCACCTTCCACGTCAGGAGGGGGTGAGCACTACCTCAGTCTCCCTTTCACAAATGTTCTGCTTTATTTACAATCCATCCTCCCAACTCCCCTTACCCATTCAAAGTGATATCTAGGCTATTTCCGGAAGATAAAGAAAGGAACCCATTATCTGTCTTTGAAAGCCATTCATCTTTTATTCAGCCTTAAAAAGGAAGGGAATTCTGACACGACTGCCATGTGGATGCAGCTTGAGGAGACCATGTTTGTGAACACCCAGACGCGGTGTCTTCGGGGGTCTATGAGGGCCCCAAAGGAGTCAAATGCCTAGAAGCAGAAAGCAGAGTGGTGGTGTCAGGAGCTAGAGAGGAGAAGAAATGGAGAGATTTTGTTTAAGGGTCTAGAGTTTCCGTTTACAAGAGAAGAAGGTTCTGGAGAAGGGTGATGATGACGGTTGCTCAATGAGGCCAATGCACTCACACCACCAGCCTGCACAGTTACAGATGGTTAAGGGCCACCTCCGTCTCCTTGGGCTGCTGTAGTGAGAGCTATTCCTGCAGACCGTGTGCCTTGTACACAGCGGACACGTATCTCCCACAGTTCTAGTGGTGGAAAGGCCAAGTTCAGGGGCGGGTTCTGTGAGGTTCTCATACAGGCAGCACACAGCCCACTTGCTGCACACTCATGGGAGAGGAGGACGAGGGGCTCTCTGGGGCTCCTCCACAGGGGCACCAATTCATTGTGAGTGTTCCATCCTCCGGACCCAACTTCCTTCCAAGGACCTTGCCACCAAATATCACATTGAGGGGTTAGGATTTCAACATATGAATTTGGGGGTGGGGCACAAACATTTAGTCCATGACATTCTCTGCCTACGCCCCCAAGTTCGTATTCTTACATGCAAAAAGCATTTATTCCATCTCAATAGCTCCCAAAGACTTACTTCATTCCACCATAAATTCTGTAAAGTGTAAAGTCCAAAATCTCATTAAATATCCTCTAAAGCAGATGTTGGTGAGACACAAGGTAAGATTTGTCCTAAAGCAGAATTGCTCTCTAGCTATGGCCCTGGGAAACCAGATACAGTGTTGCTTCTGCACTGCAGGGGTGGGACAGGCCCTTGGAGGTTTTTTTTCTTGGATCTAGTTATAATTTCACATAAGAAACAAAAGTGTGATGTCAGCTCATCACTGCTCAAATATGGAGACCTCTGGTCCCAATGTGGACAATTTTTCCCTTTTAAGAGGAACAAGAGCCTTTGCTTTTCCAGACTGATGAGAGAGGCTGGTTCACATGATCCCAAGGAGAAGGTTCCATATGGAGACTGATGCCTGATGAAAACAGGACAAGAACAGGTCTTCCAGGCCTGCGTTCCGACCTCTGCCATGTAAACAAACCTACTTCTCCCATGGACTGGTTGCCATCACAGGGGAGGCCCTCACAGGCCCCCTTTTTGGAGTGCTTACTCACACAGACTTGTTTTCTGTTTCTGTCCCTCTCGCCTTTGCTATATTTTGCAGCACAAGTGCTAAATTAGTTAAGAAATGGGGTGAACTCTAAAAACCCCACACACATTCACGTGCGGGCACAAACACTCCTTCTCTCCTGTCCCGCTCTCACCCTCCTCTGCGGTGATGGCGAGCAGAATGTGCGTGTGAAGGAGCGAACGCCGGAGTAAATTCACATCTCCCCATACTGAGCAGCCGCAGCAACACGGCACAGACACGTCTGCGCTGCCCACAGCAACCAGAGCCGCTGGGCTCTTCAGAAACAGACACGCTCCGGCCCCGTTCAACACCCGGACGCGGCTTGCTGCGGGGGCGAAGTTCAGAGAAGCCCAGAATCACAGACTATCCCATCGAGAGCACCTCGGAAGCAAAGCTCTCCCAGGGTTCTGACCCTCTGCACGCCCGTTTTCATAAAGGCATTTTGGGGATTGCTCTGGATTTGCTGCTAAGACATTTGCCACACATCTTTACAGAAATTTTGAGAACGTCTGTTCGCTGAACTTCTGCTAGCAAAAATATCTGAAAATAGCTGAGATTCATTCACTAATTATGTCATGTTCACCGAGTTTTACTAAAGTTTCAACCTGTGAGTTACAAACAGAAAAGATACTAAAAAGGGGGTATTGCCAAGAGCGTGACGTGGTGGCTCCCCCGTGACGGTGTGGGCAGTGACCGCCGCCTGCAGACATCCACAGGTTGCCTCCTTCAGCTGGTGGCATCTGTAAAGCACTGTCTCCTCTTCAGCAGCCTTCTGTCCAAACCAGCCTCTCCTCCTGTGGGAAAATTTATTGAGAAAATTTCCCATGAATTCTAGCCCTTGGAGTATAGCAGATGAAGACTGACACTGCCCTGTGACCACCAGAACTCACCACCTTGTGGCCACCAGGGTTCAGTAGCCCTCTGGCCCCAGAACTCAGTGGTCCCACAGCCCTCAATATTCAAGTAGCCCCAAGGTTCCCAGGACTAAGAGCCCCATGGTCCCCAGGACTCAGAGCCCCGTGGTCCCTAGGACTCAGAGCCCCGTGGTCCCCAGGACTCAGCAGCCACATGATCTCCAGGACTCAAAGCCCCGTCATCCCCAGGACTTAGCAGCCACATGGTCTCCAGGACTCAGAGCTCCATGTCCCTAGGAATCAGCATTCCCATGTGCCCAGGACTCAGAGCCCCAAGGTCCCTCAGGACTCAGCAGCTTGATTAATTCTTGGGCTCTGTATTCTCTTCCACTGACCTATTTCTACTGAGGTATCTTCTTTTTTCAATATTGCCTTAGCTAATCTTTGGTCTATGCTTTTCTATAAAACATTTAGACTATATACAGCATATCAATGTCTTTTGAACAGATGGAATTTTGAAAAGTATGACATCAAACATATGAGTCAGTTTCAAGAGTGAATTTCGTCGTTATGGGGAATCTTCTAATCTATGAACACACAAATCTATCCATATATCTAGATTTCTTTAAAATTCCTTTAATAGGAGTTTAGTAATTACCAGCATTAAATCTTATTCAGGGCTTGTTACTAATTGAACTGTTTGGCACAACTGTAATAATGCAATGTTATTTATTTCGTTACTCACCTGGCTCCCCCTTAGCTATTGAAAGCTCCCTCAGTGACTCCTGGGTCCAGGGGGGTCTAGGCAATTATTGTTGCTGGGGTGTCCTCATTTCTCAGCCCTCTTAGCTGGCACAGAAGGAAAACCACTAGCGTGACTGGTCATGGGGATGTGTGTGTACCCATAACAGGTGCATCTGTCCTCACAAAGCAGGAGTGTGTACTCACATCCCCAACCCGGATCCGTGACCATGGGGGTCATTCAAGCCACTTGGGTGGCTTCTCAGCCATCTCCTTTCACTTCGAGCCTAGCGTATTTGTTTTATATTTTTTTGTTAGTACCAAATGAAGTGTAGAAACTAAATTTAAGCATAATTTGGGGTGGGCAGCATCCAGCCTCACCCATTATGCCCGAGGCTCCCTTGATATAGAGAAGTTCTCTTATTTATGAGAGCATTTGCTCAGGGCCTAGCATATGAAAAAAAATTCAGAAAACAATGTCAAAAATTTTAAACACAGCTGGGAACAAGCATAGTTGCAGCCCACCTGTGATGTGTCCTCTGCTTGATGGGAGGTGGGACTGCCTGGTCCTTAACCGCCCACCACAGCACATCGATGTGGCTGAAATACAGGTTTGGGTTTGGAACAAAACTATCACCTGAGACGGCAAATATGTAAGTAAATGTCATCAGGGAGCAGTATCAAGACATAATCAGGGTGGCCCAAGGATTATTTCCCTGGGGTGTCGGGGATATGGGTGTGAGCACCTGTGTGTATCCTGAAATGCCTTTGAACTTGAGAATTCTTCATGGCCACATGGTCTTTATTAGGCAGAAAATCACTGCCCCTGGCTGGACTTTAGGCCTTACGGTCCCTGGAGAAGCACAGACTAGTATGGCTGACAGTTTATCATGAAAGGAAGCCCAACTCCAGAGAATCCTGAAAAATCTTCCACGCTCAGACCTTTTCTCATCACCTTGTCCTCCTTCTCTTTTTTTATTTCATTTTACAGTTCCCCTTAGATAATCACTTCATTATCTAGGACCACCCAAGGCGTACTAGACATTTGTTGTTCGTTTACTCCCTTACAGAGAAAGTGAGATCCATTAAAAACTTGATTTTTACAAATTTTGAAAGGAATGTTCACTGGACTCATTTTTTTTTTTTTTTTTTTTGCATTTCAAAAACAAACCAAAAAACTTCACAGTAGAAACTAAAATAAAAGATTGACAATGGTACTACCTTTGAAGGAATGAACATTCTTGTTCTGTGCATGAACATTCTGAGGTTCATTTAATTATAAAGCATTAATTTATGGAATGAACTGTAGGAATTAAAATAAATACTTCCCATTGCATTCTAGCTCCACTCAGATAATTAATGAAATTGTTTATGTTTCTAACATGTGGTTGGAATTTTCCATAAATTACGGAGATTTTCTACAACTCCTGGCCACCATCTCTGTGCATTTTGCAGCAGGGAAACTGATCCTTCAGATCAATGGTGAGTCGCAGCAAAGGCTCCGTGACACTGTCAGGGTTTGGGGATTTGCACGCACGCCCTGCGCTGGCCCCGACCCACGCCACCCCTCAGTGTTGCCGAAGTGTGCCGTTTCTGGACTGGACAAACTGACCTCCAGGCTTTCCCCCAAGGGAATCTCCCAGGAGTCCCCAGCATACACCCCTCCAGTCTCGTCAGCCAGAGCTGTGTGCTCAGGGTTAGAAAGGAAGTTGGCTCTGGCCTTTCAGGGCCCAGCACCAGAGGTTGGAGATGGGGTTGCCCTTGCAAACTAAGAAGTGGTTGGGTCCAAAAGGTCAAGGACCTCTTAGGAAGGAAGAGCGAGAAGTGGGCATTGGCCAGGCCACCGGCATTGTGCGAGGAGAACCGAGACCAATGCTCTGAAGCACGGGACCGACACGTCACTGGGGGACGTCCACACCCACTTTGCAAGCACAACGGGAGGTGTGGTCCCCACAGACTTAGAGCAGGAACCGTGATGTGGCTGCTGGAGCTGCAACAAGGCCCCGCCCTCCAGGGTAAGGGCACCAGGCCTCTGCTGACCAGTGCCGGCTGTGGAGGTGCCCTGGCATGGTCACTATCTCTTCTGCCTTACGGATGGGGAATATAGAGTCCAGAGAGGTTCGTTCATTTGCTGAAACATGACACGAATCATAAATAGGGGCACAGAAATCCTGACTCAAATTAGACGCCAAAGTCCGTGGTTTGGTCCAAGCAACTGAAAATGGCAGCAGGGTCAGCTTTGATGCATCTGGTTGAGCTTGGCCAAAGCCCTGAATCCTGAGTATGTCGTTGCTGGAGTGGAGAAAGAACACGCCAAGGTCCGTGGAGGCCGCAAGGACGTTTGTGGAGGACATCTGTGGCTCTACAGTGGGGACTCCTCCCCTCCTTTCTAGTGACAGCTCCCCGGCTTCTTCTGGGGTGCCACATCCTCTTAGCAATGTGAGACCAGTTTTTGTACCAAGACCAGCAGGTAGTCAGGGTACCCTGTCGGCAAGGGGCCAGGAAACAAGCTTGGCTGGGACCTAGGTAATTACGGTCACTGAGAACCAGCCATGGTGACAGCGGGAGACAAAGCCAGCTAGTCCTCATCTTGCCTGGGGTTCAAATTCATGCACGGATCCCTCCTTCCTGGGGCTGCCCAGCAAGACTCCGCAGCAAAGCCCCTCCCTTCCCTGCTGGGCCGGGGACGTGGGGGCAATGGGCAGACAGGGAGCCAGCTCTGTCCAGCCAGGGACGCCCCCTGTCCTGTTCTCAGGGTCAGTGAGCCAGGGAGTATCCCTCGTGCTTTGGGATTTTTCTTTTTTTAATTTGCCTGAGCCAATTTGAATTGGGGCTTTCTTACTAGCAAAAGAGTGCCCTTGTCCTGTAAATTTTACAAAAACATACCAAGGGCAGGAGCAAAGACATGAACGTGAGTTCATGTTCACTGAGACCTCGGTGTCTGCCCACGTGGAGGCGTGGGACACGCCGGGAAGAGGTGACCAACTTGCGTGTGTTTGTCAGGGGCGGTGCAGCTTTACAGCTGAAAGTTCCTGACACACCAGCCCAGGCCAGAGGGCAAGTAGAGTGCTCACCAGGCCGCCCCACCCCACCCCGTAGGGTAAATTCTTCATATTCCCAAACATTGCCTTACTGGGATGTTTCTCGTGATTAACTGTCTAGTGATCAGGGATCTTTCAAATCATCCAGCATTAATAATAATGTTTGTTGCTCTGTAACTGTTCTAAAAATAGAATATTTTTTTCAGAGAGGGTTTTGTAGAAGTCAGTGGAATGTTCAGAGTTTCAACCCCATTTCCTTTCTTTGCCCACTAAACATTAAAGTGGCCACCACAGCCGGTGCCCAGGGTTGGTGCGCCCCGGCCTTGGGCCAGATGGTGGCCTCCTGCTCAAGGAGGTTGGGGCTCTGTGGTCACAGAACATTTAGCGTGGCGGATACGTGAGTGCGGGGAAGACCCGTCAGGCCCCATATGCTGAGCACATGTGTTTTCCCAAGCTGTTGGCAGAAACCAGGGGTCCTTTCCCAGCTTTTATGTTTGGGAAGGGAGAGAATGAGCCTGAATCTGCTGTATTTTTGATGTTATTGAAGTTGTCATTTGAATGGGTTTTTGAAAAATATATAACATAATAACTGGATTAATACCAGCATGTTGAAAGATAAACTAATAACTGAACATATCTGTTAATTTTTCTAGTATTTGTAGTGAAAACATAATTGTAATTGAAAACAACCTCACTGAAGAGAGAAAAAAAAAATGATTTTTAGGCCCCAAGCGAAACACACACATACACTCAAAAAATAAAAGCTTAAGCTTTTTTTTTTTCTTTCCAAGAACATCTGGTTTACAGTACGCTAAAAGCAAATTCGGATTAACCTAGAAATTAAGTGTGTGCCATAAACAAACCATTGATTAAACTATATTAAAATCTGTAGACCTCATAGAAAGGCATTATTTTTTTTTATTGTGTACAGATTTTCATAAGAATAGAAGGAAAAGTGGACAAAACTGTTACTCTAGATCTTATGTCAAAAAATTAAGATAAATCTGTGTGACACAAGTGGCCTGCGTCTGTCGATCTGCCCTTACGCAGAGCTGCACCCACCAGCTCCAGCTTGAGCATCCTGAAAACCGAAGGACCTGATTCCATAGAGTTCTCCTCTCCAAGTCCTGTCCTTTGTATGGCACGCCAGCCCTATATCCATCTTCAAATTTGCTGGACTGGTATCAAAATCCTGAATGTCAATCCAACCACAACCTCTAAGACAGGACTTTGGCCCTGACCCAAGCCTCCCTCTATTCAGGTAGCACTGCCCGCCTCTAAGAACTGTAGGTGGGTCCAGGATCTCCTGAGGTGACCGCCAGTGGAAAGTCCAACTCCCCCCGGGGCTGTCTGCAAATGACCCTCTCCAGGAGCTGCGAACCAGGACAACCCACCTGGGAGGCTGCTGAGAGCCTCCTGGTGGTCACAGGCGCAGGACTCTCCCAAGGAAGGGCCTGCAGGGCAGAGGGCCCACAGTGGCACAGCTGGGAGGCAGTGAGGGAGCTTCCCTGGGGAAACCTGCTCCCAAGTGACCCTGCCTGTGCCTGCTGAGCTGCAGGGACATGACAAGGCCCTGAACATCAGCAGGAGGCCGTGGGGTAGGAGATTTGTCCCTTCAGGGGAGCCAAGTTAAGCTCTGGACCTGCCACAGTTGCACACATAGCTCACGAAAACAGCCCTGCTTTTCCCACCAAGAATAAAATGCCCAATCCACCTCCTGGGATATGGCCCTACCTGCTCCCTGCAGACCCGTGATGGAGCATGTTAACTACAAATCCTGCTTCTTACAGTATTTTATAATAGTCATGAGTCCCTAGACAATAAAATTGTAGAGACTGAAAAGTCCATATAACCAAATTATTTAATATAAAGTGTTCATTGGGTCCCAGAGTCCCAGGACCTAATGATGAGAGGGGTTTTATGTCTAAAACACAGTGGACTTTTGGTTTCTCCCATTTTATGGTGTTTTGTCTTTTCCTGACAAGGGCAGTGTGTCTGAGAATGGATGGGGTATAATTTTTTTTTTAATTCCAGAAAATTTGCTTGATGTTCATAAATAATCTATTCAGTCACTTTAGCAAAAGGCGAATGTTAAAATGATGAAAAATATTGTTCCCAAAGACTTGTCTGTAGTGTTTAAATCATTCCCCACTCCATCCCTCTTGCTGACATTCAGAGATGATTTTAATTAAGGGCCTTTAACAAGGTACCATAGTCATTTAAAATTACTGGCTCAGGAAAATCTTTACAAAGATGGCTTTAAAGAGTTCAGAAGTCCCAGTAGTTCTCAGCAGCAAGAGGGTGTACTCTGAGATCGTAAAGGAGCGGGTGCACTGCTGGGTTATAAAGCCCTGCTGCTTTTCTGCGTTGACATTTCATAGATTCCAAGTGGGCCCAGCTCAGCAGCACAACATAAATCACAGCCAGGCCTGGAAACGGGGAACTTGAACACAGGAGCATTTTAGAGGCTACGGAGTAGACAGTCATCAGTAAGGATTCTACGAGCATGAGTTACTGCTAGCACTGTAATTACAGTGTAAAATAGTAATTTTTATAGCAGAAAAGCACCAAAAACTAACTGCCAGGATGATTATGATGGCTATGAATTAATAGATCAATTGAAATTGTGATGACTGTTTTAATAGTGAGACTGAGGTATCTTTTGTGTTAAAACAATACATCTAAAAAGCATAATCAACACTCTTTTATCAAAAAGACATAATTCCTTTTAACTTTAGCCTAAGCAAAATGGTCCCAAATTCACATTTTCATTATTCTTTCTCCTCAGAAATCATCTCTGTCCCGAGCTCTTTATCAGCCCACATTCCACCTTGTGCTGTAGATTTTTTGTGCCCACATTTTGCTCCCACCCCAGAACATAAGCCCCTTGAAGGTGAGAGCTTTGTTTTATTAGGGCTCTAAGTTCCCTTAATTTCCCCAAATGAGCTGAAAATCACCACTTGTGACTTGGTTTGAATCCCACGAACTGAACTTAAACAGTGTTACAGCGAGTCTGTGGACGGCAGTGAATAGGAAACAGGACGAAAAGGCAGCAGGACGGGGCCAGAGCCAGGGCCGACCTTCAACAAGGTGGGAACCCCAACCTTCCCACCTGACGGGGCCAGAGCCAGGGCCGACCTTCAACAAGGTGGGAACCCCAACCTTCCCACACGACGGGGCCAGAGCCAGGCCCTACCTTCAACAAGGTGGGAACCCCAACCTTCCCGTATGACGGGGCCAGAGCCAGGGCCGACCTTCAACAAGGTGGGAACCCCAACCTTCCCGCATGACGGGGCCAGAGCCAGGGCCGACCTTCAACAAGGTGGGAACCCCAACCTTCCCGCATGACGGGGCCAGAGCCAGGCCCTACCTTCAACAAGGTGGGAACCCCAACCTTCCCGCATGGAGCACAGTTTGCATTCATTGTTTGATGACTTACCAAATGCAATTTCACATCAACAATTCACAGATTCAGAAATTACAAATATACCCACTGGTTTGACTGTTGCCCTTGCAGAATTTCCTCTGAAAATAAAGGCTCTGCAGGGCCTCCTTTCTCAATCTTGGGTCCTTCTGAAATGCGGGAATCGGCCCCGGTTCCTTCCTCTGCATGTCCGGGGACCACTTGGACACATCCTGTACTGTCACCTGCTGGGGCGTCGAGGCAAAAGGCACGGAAGCCCCCAGAAAACCCAGCTATCTGTTCTTTCTCCAAATAATCATCCGATATGACTTTGCTGGTGCATGCAGTTTTAAACTGTCATTTGGGAACTTGTCAATTTTGCATTTTTTGAGGACAACCACATTAGTGTTTGTTAAATTAATCATAAATGTGAACACTCTCTTTCTTAGAAAGGGAGCAGGGAGGCCTGGGGATGACCTTGCACGGACGTCTCATGGGGGGTCTGGGACTTGGTGGGAACAAGGGACGTGGTGTCCCTGCCTGGTGCACGGCAGGCTGGGCGCGTGTGGACCCCACGTCCCCACATCCACTCTGAGCTGGAGGGGGAGCTGGGGAGACGGCACAGGGAGAGTAGAGCAGCCGGGGTCCAACTCTACCCTCCTGTGAACACTGGGGTCTCGAGTACCAAAACCTGTTAGGTCACAGGGAAGACAGCCTGGCCAAGGGTCCGCTTTTGACTACCGCTGCCCAGATCACGTGAGTATGAACAGGCAGAGGAGGGCAGCTGAGCCCCCAATGTCATCATGGCTTCTACCAACATCTGTGTCCCCATTCCAGACCAGAACAGGGGTCCTCAGGGAGAGAAGACTAAAAAAGAGGGGAGTCACTGGTCCTCTTCCCCACGACTATCCCCTGACGGTGATTTTCTTTGTGATCTCTGTAAGAATGAACCTAAATCGCCTTCATATTCTGAATCCTTCCTACACTAGCATTCCATCGACCTGCGGACGGGAGTTCTGTGGAATTACATCCCTCCTTTTCCTTGGTTTGCCCCCCGGCCTGTGTTTAGTTCATGCTCCTCCAGTAGCACGAGACTCATCCTGAAGAGCCCTGAGCTGTGTATTTTGCATCAAACCCCACAGTCCCCAGTCTGTTTTGAAACTAGATCCTTGGTCCCTTGTCATCTGGGAGCCACACAATTGCTCAAAGAATCCTGAAACCGTACAGGTTTCCAGCTCACTCCACCCAAATGCCTCCTTCTGCAGACAGCCTAAGGCCAAGTGCTGGCCTAGAGCCGCAGACCTGGAGGGGGCAGTGAGGACCCCAGGCAGGGAGCCAGCCCCCCACACGCCTGCCCTGCCCTGTGGACAGCACAGGCCTAGCAGTGCCCACTGGAGCACAGCAGCGAGACCAGTCCACATTCACGCACACACCGCATTTTGCTGTCACCTTATTGTAAGGTGTAGAAAGTGAAAGGCCTCCAGGACGCAGAAGCACCTGGATGACACACCAAGAGAAGCAAATGCAGAATTGTTAGAGTCACATGAAATTGTTAGAGTCTCTGATGGGACTCTCACCTGAGAGAGAGCTGACAGCACCCCGCTAATCCAGAGCAGGATTCCCACATCGTCCCGCAGGGAGCAACACTCCCACTTGCAACCTGGCAGTGAATTTCTCCGAATATGGTTTAGTGTCAAAGAAAATTCTTACTGTTTGGGGGAACAAGAGAGACGGAGTTACGTGAACTCAAAAGCAGCCTCTCTGCTCAGTGTCCCACGTCCTCTCTGTGGCAGAGTCTCTGCTGCACAGATTTCTACTGAGGTCAACACCAAACATGAAGTGTGACCTGCATCACTAGAATAGGACGAATATGCTCACACGGTCACACTCGTGCCCAGAACTGCCACCACTGTTCTGCGGGGGAATTAACGCGTCACGTGGAAAGAGACATGAGACAGCCACGTGAGCAGGAATTAAGGGACATGAGACCGCCACGTGAGCAGGAATTAAGAGACATGACACAGCCACGTGAGCAGGAATTTGCCACACGATCTTACTGGGGTAACCAACATTTTCAAAACATACATTTGTACTAATACACATGTCTTAATATATTCCTTTGTTGTATTCCTTTTGTCAGGATTGGGTATATTTGGGTTAAAGGTGTAAAGTCTCTTTGGGACGCTGCATACGTAACTGTGTGCGCAACAGAGCAGGTGTCAGCTGGAGCGGGAAGACATAGGGTTTAAAGACTCTCAGCTGGATTTATGCTCATAGGAGGCCTCCTCAGTATCTTACAATCTTAAAAGTATTGATTTAAATATGAAATCTCTTAGTTATTGTGTTGAATTTCAAATGGCATATAAAACTACACATCGTACCCCATGATTGCATTAATACACACAGCTATGATTTTTTTTCATAAATCATATTAGAGTTTATTTTTAAGCACAGTTATGATTTATTTATTTTTTTATTAAGTCATTTGTACATAGATCATACATACATTTATGCCATTATGGGTTTTGATATGTCGATTATTTATACAAATTGGAGTGGTTACATGCTACTAATCAACATAGCTTTCACCTCCTTTACCCAATTACAGCGTTAAGACATTTGTGTTCTACACCTGATAGATACAACCTGTACTTGCAATATGCTCCATAGGTGTGGTCCCCCTACTAACCCTCCCTCTATCGGCCCCCCCTCCCTTCCCTCCCTCCCCTTCCCTCCTTCATAGTTGTGTTTTATTTTTCATATGCAAGTGTGAGTGATTATAAATTGGTTTCACAGTAGTACTGAGTATATTGGATTATTTTTTCTATTCCTGAGATACTTTACTAAGAAGAATATTTAATAAAAAAAATAAATAAATAAATAAATAAATATGAAATCTCATATCTTGTCCAAGCAAACATCTTCCTTCCTAAGTTACTGACACGTCATCTGAGAAACATGATCTGCTGTTATAGACACTTCATAATCTCAGGTGAACGCATACTTTTAAAGTTAACTTAATAAATATCCTTTATGCTCTTATTTAAAAATACTGAATAGTTAATATTTTGAAAGAATGAAATAATTTGCTGTGATCACTAATGAAATTCGACAATACACATTCAACAATGCCTTTTTACCATTTACATTAAATGAAATAAATGTGCCTTAAAAACTAAAGTTCCGTACGGACAGAAATTGACAGACAGCCAGCGTCTAGGTGCAGCGCCGACGCCCAGGCAAGCTACCAATTTGGAGGACTGTGAGGATAAATCCAGCAGCTGCATATCTTCCAAAGGTGAAGGGCGGCCCCATTGTCAGCTGCACGGATTCTCTCTCATCTTAATGAGAAAAAAAGAAAAATAGGATGTTCATGGCCCCCCGAAGTGTTCCAGAACCCTGACACCTTGCAGGTTCCAGGCTTCTCTTGTTCAGCTGCTCTGTGCCCTGCAAGGCTGCGGGAAGGAAGAGCAGCCCAGGCTTGCCACCCTCCCTGTCGACCCTCCTCCCACAGCCCAGAAACAGAGATCGGAGGCGCTGCCGTCCCCTGGGCTGAGTTACTCAGCTGCACCATCAGATAGAATCGGGGGTTCTGATTTTTAGTTTGGCATTTATTCCACTTGGACAGGCTGCCTTAATTATACGACAGTAAGGAAAAAGAGGAACTTTTTACTCTTTTTTTTTCCTCCAAGGAAGTTTTTAGAAATATCGGAAAGTTAAACACCATTAAGCAAGACGCCAGGAAATGTTTGAAAAATGTGCAGCATGTTTAAGTGACCCTGAAAACAATATCCTGACTTCATCTATCAAATGGTTTGTTGGGCAACAATAGGTCTAAATATTTCAGGTGCTATAAATACCGTCATAAAATTAGTTAATGCGAGCATCACGAGCCACATCTTCTCGGCGTCATTTGCTGGGTGGCCTTTTGATGGGTTTTCTACAGACCGTGATGATTTGCTGCTCCCCAGGATGTTTATGGGCTCAATAAAGGGAAGGTTCTAAAAAGATTATAGGCACTGAAAAAGGAAATATAACCTTTTCTTCAGGAGAATGGAGCAAAACAGACTAAACATTTTTGGAATTTCTTGCCTGCCATGAAGAGGTGATGGTTCCCCATTGACATTCTCAGTTGTTTTATACCCTCAACAAAAATCTTCAAGGGGTGGAATAAAATTCCAGATATAAGACAAACTCCCTTCTCTTTTCACCAGGAAGCTGATACGTCTTGTCAGGAAGAGTTCCACAGAGAAGACGGCTTCGCTGAGCAGACACGGAATTTGGACTCACGTGTCTGGAATCTGAACACAGTGTCTCCCGTGTTCCTCTACTCCCCAAAAGCACCGACATCCTCTTTGCTTTTAATCTGTTTTTTGGAATCATGAAAATATTTATGGGGATCCCACAAAAGTGTTGTTTAGAATTTGATTCGTCCTCATTATTCAGACTGTAGACTCCAAGTAGGGATTTGAAGATGTTTAGACCCAGATGGTAACTCCCAAGCCTAGAAAAACACAAAACTAATGACTTTTACTTCAGAAAAGTAACTGAGAACTATTCTTCTTAGGCTTCAGTGGGAAAAAAAAATAAAGGAAACTCAAGAAATTAATCGGGTTGATGTTTGCTCTTGGGTATGTTGGTTTCGGTTTGTTTTTGAGGAGTTTTGTGCTTCCACTTCAACCTGGTTGCTCCTATTAGATTATCCCCAACATGTGGAAGGGTGAAGGGTCCCTGCGGAGAGATTTTCCGTGCACGTGGCTGATTAAGTCTAAATGTGCATAGCTCCTTCCCAAATAGCATTAGTCTGCCCTGCTCCAGGCTCAGATTTCTACTGATTCCATCAGGGTATTTCTACCAGGCACTTGGAAGGTGCTGAGTAAATGTGGGGCTCAGAGCTGTCTGCTGTCCCCAATTCTTTTATCTACGAGTGCTAATTTCTCAATTTGAGTGTTAACTTCCTCCCAAAGATATTCTCAAGATTTTCAAGATGTTTTATTTATACTTATTTATTTATTTTTGTTGTTGTTGTTGCAGTTTTGGCCGGGGCCAGGTTCCAACCAGCCACCCTCGGTATATGGGACCAGCACCCTACTCCTTGAGCCACAGGCACTGCCCCAAGATTATCAAGATGTTTTATATCAGTTTATATTACACCCATTGATGGATTAAGTGATTCCGTTTGAATAGCATGTTATAAATTTTATTCTCGCCTAGAAGTTTCATTTCTCAGTCGAAAATGAAACTTAGAGTTTTGCCAAGAACTCTAAGTTTCATTTTCGATGGACAAATGAAACTTCTAGGCGAGAATAAAATTTATAACATGCTATTCAAACAATTGGTGGGATCACACCTACGGTGCATCTTAGTAGGGTACTGGTGAAACTTATTAAATGTAGAGTATCATTGTCTTTATATAGTGATTAAGAAAATGCTATGAGGGCTACCTCTCACAGTACGATCAAAATGTTTCTGATTATATATGAAGCACATTCTGCCCTATGATTGCACCAATGTACACAATTATGATTTAATAAAATTATTTTAAAAAAAAAGCCAAGAATAATTCTATCCCCTGGTTGGTGATTGGTGAGAAGTGGACAAAAAACCCAGTTCTGGCCAATGAATGTGAAGTGAAGGGAAGTGGATCAAGGAAGTTCTATGACGTGACGTTTAAAACTGATTCAAATGGCTGGGTGCAGTGGCTCACACCTGTAATCCTAACACTCTGAAAGGCGGAGGTGGGTGGATTGCTTGGGCTTGAGAGTTTGAGACCAGCCTGAGCAAAAGAGAGACCTCCTTCTCTACTAAAAATAGAAAAATTGAGGCAAGAGGCTCACTTGAGCTCAAAAGTTGGAGGTTGCTGTGAGCTATGATGCCATGGCACTCTATCCAGGGTGACATCTTGAGATTCTGTCTCAAATAAAAATAAATAAAATTTTAAAAATAATAATAAAACTCATTCAAATACCTCGCTTCAATGCAAAAATAAAAACAGCAATAACAATGAAGAAACAGACGGAAAGAGACAGTGTCCTCAATGACAATTCTGGCATGCTGAATTAACCAACTTTAGAATCTGTTCCATTTTTCTGGGCTTCCTTTCTTTTCAGGAAAAATATGCATTTTTTTATTGGTAAGCCACTTTTGGTTTTCTGTTCATCATAGCAAAGAACACATCCTAACAGATATACCTTATGTACAGGTTTATTTCCACGACAAAAATTTGCAAAAGAAGGTTTGCCATATTATTATTATATTTGCGTCTGACAGATTACAATCCAAAAATATTGTAACAATTCATACTTCCACCAGTGATGGTATGTGGGACTGCTGATATTCCCATGCTTTCACAAGAAAGGGAAATTATCAATTATGAGTTGAAATTCAGTTTCAAGTAATAGGTAACTAAGCCAACCATGATTAAATTAAAAGGGAGGCTGGGAGCAGTGGCTCACACATGTAATTTCAGCACTCTGGGAGGCCGAGGTGGGTGTATTGTCTGAGCTCATGAGTTTGAGACCAGCCTGAGCCAGAGAGAGACCCTGTCTCTAAAAATAGTCAGGCATTGTGGCAGGCACCTGTAATCCCAGCTACTCGGGAGACTGAAGCAAGAAAACCAGGAGTCTGAGGTTGGCTGTGAGCTATGATGCCATGACACCCTACCAGGGGAGACAAAGTGCCACTCTGCCTCAAAAAATAAATAAATAAATAAATATTAAAAGAGAATTTATTTGGTTCACATATCTAAACAGCCCAAGAGTAGATGTTGATGCAGACAAGGCTTGATTCATAATGTATGTGGTATTGCTACTGTGGAATAGAACGAATTAATCCAAAACAAGAAGAAAAACAATGTATTAGGGTTTATTACACCACTGCTTTTAATTTTTCCCAATATTATAAATGAAAAAAATACCATTTTTTAATTTGCATTTCCCTAACCACTGCTGGTCAAAGTGGGCTTTGAATACAAATCAATAGATCCAGAGATTCTTTTACCAATATCCTATATTATATTCTTCACATCAGCTCCACTTGAAATTCTGATTAGAAAAAGGCATGAAAGAAATAAAATACTGCCATCAGAAGATGACGAGAGATTTGGAAATTCTGCCTGGGAAAACTTAGTGATATGTTAAATTTGTAAAGGCTAAAAAATAATATAATTTCTCAAGAACAATTGAGGGTTTGATTATTGCCTGTTATTGAGGAAAATTCATGAGAAGTTACTGAGCAGCTGAAGAAAGGATTGAATGGGAGACAGAAGAAATCACTTTAGTCACAGCAGTTGTATTTCTCAAAAGGAAAGTTACAACACAGGGATGGGGGTAGTAGATCCATGTTGTTGGTCTGCCCTCCCTCTCCTGTAACTCAAATGTGGTCCTGATGGAACTCTGAGTATTGAAGCCACGCCCTCTAGCTCAAGAACCATCACCTGACCCAGGCTGGCCAATCAATATGGCCTTTCTTTCTGGTCCTGGTGAATGGCTGAAAGATGGGCATGTGATATGAATGAAGCTCATTAGAGTCCTCTTTAGGACTTTTCTGCCAGAGTAATCAGCAGAGAATATATCTTTTGCATTGGAGTTGATAACCTGGGCATCCCCTTGAAGCCAGTTGTACTCCTGTATTTCCAAGTCATATGAGTCAGTAAATTCCCTAATTGGCTTGGGGGGCTTTGTTCAGATTTCTATTTTCCAATAAAAAGTTTTTAGTCAATATACTAGGTTACTCACAGGTCTGTCGTAGCTTTTTCTTCTGAGCCTATTTATATGAGGTAAATAAGAAGGAGGATGGTCAGATGACACCTGTGGAGTTTGATGGCCTCAGTGTGTATAGGAGAAGAAGAGGTAATGCAGGGCTAGTGTGATTCTCATTGCAAATTCTGGGAAATGCATCCATTGTTCCCACATTTCTTATATATGATTCCAGAACTCATAAGTGAGAGATGTCTAAGTGATTTACAATGTGCAAGGGATAAAGTCATAATCCTTCTTCCTTTGTTTCGTGAGAAATGAGAAGTTGATTCCTATTTGCAATCATTCTTACAAACCAGAATCCGGACCCAGTGTCAGCTGCTGTGTGATCAGTCAAACAGCCCTTTTTCAAAAGTTCTTTCTAAAACACATTCAGTTGAGGCAATTTATCAGGATGTGAGTTAGAAGCAAAGCTACAATAAATCAAAACTAACTACAGCCAAGTTAAAGCCTTTCAGAGAGCCTTTGTAACTTTAGGTTTCAAGGGAACAGAAAAAGGAGCTGAACTGGGCTCTGAGCCTCAGGTGTTTGGAATCTGAAAGAAAGGAAATAACATCAAGCCGTAGTAAGAATGGCTACCCTTTGTGGAGTTGCTTCTGCACACCAGGCACACTGTATGCCGTCTAATGATCCTCATAACTATCTCGTAAAGGAGGCAGTTTTAACGCATGGATATTCACGTGAGGAAACTGAGTCTCACAGAAACCGAGGTCTGCCCAGCATTGCCTACTTGGTACATGGTAGATCTAGGAGTCATGCTCAGTTCTAGCTTGTCTGAGGCCTACGTCGAGGCCTACGTCCTTTCCCAGACTCCACGTGCCTCCCACAGAGTGATGTGCCCATCTACAGCTGTGTTGATCAGTGGTTTTGACTTAAGGCATTCCCTCAAGAACTGGGCTTCCAGGCAAGGCCTCTGAAGGAAGCAAACCGCACCCACAGTTATTACAGACTGTTTGGTCTTTTCTTTTAGAATGGCGTTTTTCTAGAGGAACTTTTTACTGCCTTCAACTGCTCTCATAAAATCTCAGTTCCGGTTCAGTGCCTGTAGTTTAGCGGTTAGGGTGCCAGCCACATACACAGGGGCTGACAAGTTCGAATCCAGCCTGGGCCTGCTAAACAACAATGACAACTACAAAAAAAAAAAATAGCCAGGCGCTGTAGTCCCAGCTACTTGGGAGGCTGAGGCAAGAGAATCACTTAAGCCCAAGAATTTGAGGTTGCTGTGAGGTGTGATACCATGGCACTCTACCAAGGGTGACAAAGTGAGACTCTGTCTCAAAAAAATAATATAATAATAATAAAATAAAATCTCAGTTCAGATGTTGTACATATACTAGTAAACACTCAGCTTTTTTTATTTTTTCCCACTAACTTAACAGCCCATTACTGCTTCTCACGGGAAGCCATAATATGCTCATCTATGGTAAGTCACGTGATAGACTCAATTTATATTATAGACATTGCTCTCATTATATGTCTCCTTAACCAAAATGTTTACATAATTGTTATGGAATCTCCTTTACTATTTTGCAGTATTCACAGATTTCCCCTCTCGCTAAGCCTGCCAAAGAGATCCTATAATTACCTGCCCAGTTTTCCTCCTTAGAAGACGTGAGACAATAATAGAGTTCTTCTAATTATTTTGTGCTTATTTTTGCCTCTACAATCTGACTCTTCTCAGAGAAGAAATCAACTGGGACAGAGCTTCTGTAGAGTTGCACAGTGACACCTGTGAAAGGTTAGCAGTACCCCGGGTACAAAAGCACACATGCCTGGTAGCAAGCAGGGCAACATGGGGTGATTCCTGGAGCTGGGTCACCACTGACGTGTTCCTCACGGTGTTATCAGGGAATTACATGAAATAATACACGTGAAAAACTCTTTCTGAACTGCAAAGCACTGAGCAAATGTGAGTTACTAAACCAGATGTTGTGTGTGGTGGAGATTACCTTTTGTTGGGGGGTAATCATTTCAGTTTATATAACACTTTTCATTCCCAACCCCTGGCGAATATTATCCCAAGAAATACCACTTGAAATAAAATGCACATACATCACCAGAGTCTAGCAAATGGAGGCACCAATTACGATGACAATGACAAAGATCTTAAACGAGACCAGAAACATTGCAACATGTCAGCGCTCACGGATGATGCCACTGTGGTCACAACACCTTCTGAGGAGACAATCAATTCTCAACACTAATGTTTCCCCATCGGTGTTGACTGTTGGGGAAGGGGCAGAGGAAGAGAGGAACAGAAGAGAGAAAACATTTTAAAATATGAATTTTATTTTTCATAGCAATACATCAGAAAATTCATATAACTCCACAACTCTTTCAAGAGTTTCTTTTGGTTTTCCAATGATAACGGGAGAGAAAATAAGCTGTCATTATCTGAATGATCAAACACAGAGAGAAAAGAGGCAGAGGTAAGTAAAACACCAATTACGGCATTGCCAATCTGCGTGAATTGGGCTCTTTCCAAATGACAGTGCAAATGGATCTGAGGACAGGGAAGGGGATGTGGAGGGGGCGGGGAAAAGAGAGCTGCCAAAATACAAGACAGGGAGGCTTAGAGAAATTGTCCCCTGGTGCTCTGGCAACAGTTGAATCAGGCAGAGCGTGTACATTCCCATGCACCAATTGCATTGCGTGTGTTCACTTGTAGACTTGGCTGCCGCCTCCCTTTCTTTGTTTGGGCGGCTAGGCATGAAAAAGAATCATCTGCAACCAGAGCTCAACTTAATTCCCAGGTCCTCTCGAGTAACTATCTTTCAGCATCATGAAATGCTCTGTGTAAAAGGCTAGGCTTTGACTGATCAAAACTGGGATTCAGAGCCTCCATCGGAGTCTTTGTGGATAAAGCTAAGACAATTCTCAGAAAGTGACAGAAGAGCCCTACACCTCTGGCATAATCTGCATCATCCCAGCATCTTGACACTCTTGCCAATGACAAACAGGAACCCCCAACAATTTCTCTCCTCTCTCCTTTCAAATGCAATGATGGCACAGCTGCTTTCCCACTATAAAAAGACAGTCACTCCTCTCTGTCACTTTAGGCTAGAGCAAAAGGTCAACTTACCTTACTGATTAAACTACCATGTGCCAACTGGGCACGGTGACTCATGCCTGTAATCCTAGCACTCTGAGAGGCCAAGGTGGGTGGACTGCCTGAGCTCACAGGTTTGAGACCAGCCTGAGCCAGAGCAAGACCCCATCTCTAAAAATAGCTGGGCATTGTGGTTGGCACCTATAGTCCCAGTTACTTGGGAAGCTGAGGCAAGAGAATTGTTTGAGCCCAAGAATTTGAGGTTGCTGTGAGCTATGACGCCATGGCATTCTACCGAGGGCAACAAAGTGAGACTCTAAGTCAAAAAAAAGAAAAAGAACTACCATATGTCATAGGAAGAAACACAAAAGAAATTTACCAGGAGAGAGTCTATGATTTCTGATCATTTCCTATACATCTCCTTACCTAAATCTGAGCATGTTGCTCCGTAGATTATAAATGGATGAGGGCAAGTAATATGGATAAATGTTGCATTGCCTACTGTTTTCAGAAATCTTCATGCTGGGTAATTTTAATGTCTGCCTTTTTCCCCCTGGGTCAGGGAAGCCACTGTAAGATATTATAATTGTTCTTATTTGTGTTGTGGACCTACTAGGTTCAAGACACATTCTTAAGTGCTCTGAGAAACACAATAAAAATTGGCAAAAAGATTGAGTGAATAGATTTCTGGTAAATATGAATGACTGACCACACAGATTTGCTTTTCCTTTCCCAAGGGCCTCTAAAATGACCATCAAGATATAAAAATTAAGAATACAACATCAACCCACAAAAACAAGGGAAACAGAAAAAGAAATAGCAACAGATGATAGTCACAAACTTTTGGAAATGGCCACCCAAAAGGGGAGAGCAGAGAGGATACAGCAAAGAGAGTCACCCAAAAGATGCAAACTAATTTGTGTCTCTGAATCATCAGAAAGTCTCAGAAGTGACAACGTCAGGTGCATCTGAAGGCAGGAGCACTGAGCATGGCTGAACACAGGACAGTTGACTGAAAGTCTTTGTAGGAAAGAACACACTCCCGGGTCTCCTTACAGCCTTTAGTGGCCAGGCATCCAACTGTCCCTGCTCCAGTGGAACACCAAAGGCATCCTTCCTGGAGATGCTGACACTTAGGTATTCTGGACTTGGGAACACCAGACAAAGCTAAGGCACCGCAATTAAATGAGAAAAGTAAATGAAAAAAAATCACATAATGAATTGAAAGTCTGACCCAACCCACCTCCTCCTTCACATCAGTTCTCAGAAATACTGTATTACCACTCAAGCTTCAAACTGCAGACAGGAGAGAGAAAACTACTCAGAAAGAATTAGGAGTGAGAATGGCCTCATCTTCCCAATAGCAAAACTAGCAGCTTGATATTGATATACTCTGATTCAAGCCCACCCCGACATAGCTCCAAATATTTGATTCTGCGGCTTTGACTCCAAACATAGGCACCCACAAAATATTGGTGATTGCCTCTTAAATACAGCCCATCCATTTAGCCCCTTGTGACCAGAGAGATGGCCTTAGTTTTCAGCCTAAAGAAATAAGGAGTTTCCTTAGCAAAGGAAAAGATCAGCATAAATTGTGTCCCTAGACCCTCTGTTCTTTTTTTTTGTTTGTTTGTTTTAAAGAATAACCTTATTTATTACATATCAAACACTGAATCCCCCCTTTTTTTTTTTTGCAGTTTTTGGCCAGGGCCGGGCTTGAACCCACCACCTCTGGTATATGGGGCCGGTGCCTTACTCCTTTGAGCCACAAGCACCACCCTGACCCTCTGTTCTTTAGGTGGTACTTTACTCTCAACTCCCTGTTCTCCTCTTTTGATTATAACCTAATTGGCAACTATAGCAGCCAAACCCAGATATGTCTCTGATTCCTGTAATGTAGTCCAAAGCTGATTTCATCACTCTCTTGTTCTCCGCTGGTGATTGGTGGAGCCATGGGATCATGAGCCTGGTTTGATGATTAAATAAATGGCTTGGTGACATTTGGAGTGGCAGCTTTCCAGATCTGCAATCACCATAAAATTGCAGACACAAATAAGGAACCTGGGGTGGAGCCACTGGGTTCAGGGACCATAGATTTGATATTACCTCACCATTGGAACATCGGCCTTGATTTCCCTTTCTTGGCTGCATTCCGCGGCTAGATGCCAGCTCCTCCACAACTGTAATAGAGACAAGGTGATGCACAGAAAGCCCCCCAGAGCTGATGGAGCTTGCAGAGCCAGCATGCTTGACATATTTGTGATTCTGCTGTCCCAGGTGTCCTTTTAATGGAGAAGGGGGGCAAGGAAGAGGAGAAAGAATAATCTCATCTTTTTAGGTTAGAAGGAGATGATCACGTTTGCTTTTAGCAAACCAATGGACCAGAAAAGTCAACCCACACGATCCGAAAAGGAAACTGATGACCTAATTATTTTTTAGGAGAGAAAATCCCCAGGGACTGGAACGGATACCACTCTATCCTGTTTCTAGCTCCTGGGTTGTGTGTTTGGGCTTGGTCTTTTATGCTTTTTCAATTTTGTCCCAAGCCAGAATGGCCCCACTTCACCCAGGAAGAGGAAGTTTGCTCATTTCCAAGTTAATATGCTGAGTGAACCAGAGAAAGTAGCGTTATTAACTGAATGGTAATAGAGAAAACAATTGAGGGAAAGAAAATGGCAAGTTTGTTTTGAGACATGGTCAATTTGAGACCCCTTGGAGAACATTCAGATTGAGTTTCTTATGAGCACTGAAAATGTTACAAGGTAACTAGAAAACTTGAGGTGTGAGCTCCGGGGATTAATCAAGCTTAGTCTGGTAGATTTGGAATTCATTTGATTGGAGAATAAAATTAAAGCCATGATCTAGGATAAAATCATCACAGGGTAAGGTGAAGGGTTTAAAAACAAATAGGAGGCTGTTTCAGTACAGGTATAGCTATGTCATGCTGCAATAGCAAACAATGCCAAAATCTCAATGACCGAATACCTCAAAGATTTATTTATCAGTCATACTTTATGTCAAGAGTTGACTACAAGAGGCAGGGAGTACTGGCTCATGCCTATAATCCCAGCACTTTGGGAGGTCAAGGAGGGGGATTGCTTGAGACCAGGAGTTTGACACCAGCCTGAGCCAAGAGTAAGATCTCATCTCCACAAAAACTTGAAAAATTAGCCAGGTCTGGTGGCTTGTACCTATAATCCCAGGTACTCAGGAGGCTGAGACAGGAGGATCACTTGAGTCTGGGAGTTTGAGGGTGCAGTAAACTTTGTTGGTGCTGCTGCACTCCAGCCTGGGCAATTGGGACCCTGTCTTGGGGGAAAAAATAAAAGTTGACTATGAGTTCTGTTCAGCACTATCGCACTCTAGGATTTGGCATGATGAGCAACTGCCACATAGCACACTGCTGATCTCTACAGCAGAAGAAAAGGAGGTTTCAGGTCTCATACTGGCAGTCAACTGTTCTATTTTAGAAATGACATAGCTCCCCACCCAACCAACAGGGAAGTGGACTGTGTCATCCAGCCATGAATCTGGAAAGACAGGAATACCGCTATTGGTGAGGCACCTTAATGACCACCTCAAGGCCCAGGAGAGAATTTGTATAAACATGCTGCTTCCAAGACAGGAAACTGTAAGTCAGCATGGAAAGAAGATAAAGAACCATCAGCCTAGTGCAATGGCTCACACCGGTAATCCCAGCTGTGGGGGAGGCTGAAGAAGGAGGATTGCTTAAGGACAAGAATTCAAGCCCAGTCTGGGAAACATAGTGATACCTCATCTTTACATTAAAAAAAAATAATAGCTGGGTATGGTGACACACATCGGTAGTCCCAGCTACTCAGGAGGCTGAGGCAAGAGGATCACTTGAACCCAGGAATTTGAGGCTGCAGTGAGCTGTGATTGCACCACTGAGCTGTAGACTGGATGACAGGATGAGATCATGTCTCTAAAATCAGACATAGGAAGAGATCAGGAAAGTAGGAGTCATGGACGGTCAAAAGGAGAGAGTGAAGAAAGAAGCAAGTGATTAACACAAAAGTTTCTAATAGAAAGGTGCCATGTGCAGAAAGGCAGATGGCTCTAGTGAGAAGACCAGGGGGCTGTCTCACAAGGGAAACTACAGATGGCACTCATTTCCTTAATGGATATCTCAGGGTCACAATTCCTTTGCCTGCCTAACCCTAATACCACACCTAACCTGAATTATACATATATGGGATGCTTTCGTGTTGTCAATGAACCTTCTAAATGTCTAATTCCAAACTCTTATTTTAATGTTATTAAACAAACCTCTGATTATTATTTGGCTGTCCTTGAATAGCTATCTTCAGTGAGTGAGAGTGTCAGAAAGATGTAGAGCAGTGGTTCTCAACCTTCCTAATGCCGCGGCCCTTTAATACAGTTCCTCGCTGATTTAGAGCATTTCGGACCACATGACAACTCCTCTGCTTATTGGGTAAGTTTAAGACACAGTGTTCAGATTTATACTTCAGCACGATGAACTTGTACATACGACTCTTCCTTTAGATGGTTCCACCCTTGATATGCAGACAAGGCCTACAAGCTTGATGGGTAATATTTGATTTTTCTATAATGAGCATTGAGAAGTAAGAAAAAATACAATAAAAAGTAAATTTCCTATTGAAGAGAAACAGAGAGAGCAATAAAAACGTGAATTCAAGAGGAGGAAGAACTGGATAATAAAGAATGAAATGGAGAGAAAGAGAGACCAGGAATGGAGACTGCAATTTCAGAAACTTAAAGAGTTTGATGGCCATTTTTGTTTTTGCTGAATTTAAAACAGGACTGCAATTTTTTATAGACCATAAAGTAAATGCAACTGGGCAAAAAATTTAAGTTAAGGTTGTTGATGGTGGAATGAAAATGCCAAACTGATTACCCTAAGCCAAATATATACCAGATTTCTCTACTTCTAAAAATAAACATGTTAGAAATTGCTAAATAAATTATATTAGAACAAGATTATACATGATAGTATTGTATGAAATATACATTACAACAAATTATGGCACATTATAATACAGTGGGACACAGTCCAGTTATTAAATCTAGATTGTTAAAGACTATTCAAATTAAATGGCATAGGAATAAAGATTGCCTCAACATAATGTTCATTGAGTAAAACAACAGGACTTTTTTTTTTTTTTTTTTTTTGTAGAGACAGAGTTTCACTTATCACCCTCGGTAGAGTGCCGTGGCGTCACACAGCGCACAGCAACCTCCAACTCATGGGCTTGGGCGATTCTCTTGCCTCAGCCTCCCGAGTAGTTGGGACTACAGTGCCTGCCACAACGCCCGGGTATTTTTCTGTTTTGCAGTTCAGCCAAGGCTGGATTTGAACCCACCACCTTCGGTATATGGGGCCGATGCCCTACTCGATGAGCCATAGGCGCCGCCCCCACAACAGAACTTTTTAAAGTGTGCATTACAGAGTATCCCAAAGGGCTCCATAAATAGGAAAAATTAACAAACTCACATTATATTATATATTTTACATGTTAATACCTTTATATTTACATATCAACATGTAAAGAAATATTTTATAAATTTTTATTTATATTTTAACTATAAATATTTATATTTTATCTTTTATTTTGTAAAGAAAAGTTCATTTAGGTACAATTTTCTATTTTCCGTATGTATGTATGTATGCATCTATGTGTGACAACATTTTGGACACTAGCTTTAAGACTGGAAGATCTCAAAAATAGATGTAGAAGTGGTAGTGTGTTATAGCTGATTTGTATTTTATTCTTTATACTTTCCTGTGATTTTCAAATTTTCTCTAATGAACTTGAGTTCTTTTATGCTAATGTAAATTACTTTTGCAGAGTAGCATGCTTCCATTAGCAATTCTGTTTTTCAATTATTTTTGTTAGTTATACTGGAATTAAAAACTCATTAGATACATTAAATGTAACATTTTTAAATGCTCAGGGTATATGTGCTCCCAACTGCTTTTAAAATGAAGTTGTAATTCGATGGAATAAGAGAATTGAGAATAGAAAAGTTCTCTGAAGGTAATAGCAAAGATGTAAAATACTCTATTTCAAATATTGTAAAAAAAACACATAAACGGTAATCTTTTGGACATACTTTACAGAGTGTAATACATATAAATTAAAACCTGACTTTAAAGTCACTCATGGATCTTAATAAGTTTCCCAATTTCAAATTAAGCTAAAAGTTTATTTTTATATTATACAAAAATGAAATAAGCAAACCAATATTGAAAATAAGATTATAGAGGAAAGACTCCACCTTTCTAAAAGAATACACTGTTTTCAAATAGTGAGACCATTCATTATATACTTGTAATATATGTGTTCGTTAACAATTAATACTCGAAGTATAGTTCTAGGCTTCCTTTGGCAATACAAAAGAAATGAACAGCTTCCTGTCTAGTGGATTTTACTACATGACAATCAGTGCTCTGAGTCCTCTGAGAGTAAGGGGGCAGCGTGAAATTCAAGGATCGAGGGATAGAGAGGCTTAAAGTAGTTTTGTGGAGAAATAGGAGAGCATGTCCATCAGACAAATGGTATATGATTGCCATGGCTTGGAGGTCAGTTGAAATGATTCATGTACTTAATGACAATAACTAAATGATCCCACTCAGCAAACTGGACTCTGGCGTTGCAAAGAGAAGCAACTTTATTCTTCTATTCTTCACCTCCAACTAGCCATTTGAATCCTCTTTGGGGCTAGCTCTTCCCCTTTACCTCCTCAGAAGAAATGACAATAAGGTCTCCTGACCCTCTGATCACCTCAGATAATAAAACATCCTTTGGTTACTTCAGCCCCAACTCACAGCTCCAGCTTATAAATTAATGTGCCCTGAACTATTATAATAAAGCTCTAAACTGCACTTCCAGCTTAAATATGCTTTGGACCTGCTGTCCTCAACCCCCAGGACACTGACCAATACCTATTCGTGGCCTGTTAGAGACCCGGCCACAAAGCAGGAGGTGAGCAGCGGCCAAGCACAGCAAGCTTCATCTGTATTTACAGTCACTGCCCATTACTCACATCACTGCCTGAGCAGATCAGCAGCAGTGTAAGATTCTGATAGGAATGAGAACTCTACTGTACACTGCATGTGAGGGATCTAAATTGTGGGCTCCTTATAAGAATATAGTGCCTGACAATCTGAGGGAGCACTGGGGAGCAGCTGCAAATATAGATTATCGTTAGCAGAGAGGTTTAACCACACAGAGACCATAATAAGTCAACTGCTTGCAAATTCATGTCAAAACTATCCTCCCGGCTCGGCACCTATGGCTCAACGGGCTAAGGAGCCAGCCATGTACACCTGAGCTGGCGGGTTTAAATCCAGACTGGACCCGCCAAACAACAATGACGGCTGCAACCAAAAAATGGCTGGGCGTTGTGGCGGGCGCCTGTAGTCCCAGCTACTTGGGAGGCGGAGGCAGGAGACTCGCTCGAGCCCAGGAATTGGAGGTTGCTGTGGGCTGCGATGCCACGGCACTCTATCCAGGGTGACCGCTTGAGACTCTGTCTCAAAAAAAAAAAAAAGAAGAAGATAGATGAATGGCTAACAAACATATGAAAAAATGCTCATCATCCCCAATTATCAGAGAAATGCAAATCAAAGCCACCCTAAGATATCACCTAACCCCAGTGAGAATGGCCCACATCACAAAATCCCAAAGCTGTAGATGCTGGATGTGAAGAAAAGGGAACACTTTTACACTGCTGGTGGGACTGCAAAGTAATGCAACCATTTTGGAAGGAAGTATGGAGAATCCTCAAAGAACTCAACCTAGACCTCCCATTTGATCCTGTAATCCCATTACTAGGCATCTACCCAGAAGAAAAAAAAATCCTTTTATCATAAGGACATTTGCACTAGACTGTTTACCGCAGCTCAATTTACAGTTGCCAACCTGTGGAAACAACCTGAATGCCCACCAATCCAGGAATGGATTAACAAGCTGTGAGATATGTATACCATGGAATACTATTCAGTCACTAAAAAAGATGGAGACTTTACATTTTTTGTATTAACCTGGATAGAGTTGAAACACATTCTTCTTAGTAAAGCATCACAATAATGGAGAAGCAAGAATCCAATGTACTCAATTCTGATATGAGGACAATTGATGACCTAGTACACAGTGAGGGAGTGGAGGAATGGAGGAGTGGAGAGAGGGAAGGAGGGAGGTGGGTGTGAGGTCACGGAGGTGACACACAATTATAAGAGGAACTTTACTTAATAAATGCAATCAGTGTAAACTGGTTCTGTGTACCCTCAATGAATTCTTAACGATAAAAAAATTAAACAAATAAATAAATTTTAAATAAAGAAGAAAGAAAAGAAAAAGGAAAAAAAGAAAATGTTCCAAAATTAAATGGTGGTGATAGTTGCACAACTTTGTGAATATTCTAGAAACTATAGACTTGTACTGTTTAAATGGATGAATTGTATGATATGTGAATTATCTCTCAATAAGACTGCATTTAAAAAGAAAGAAAAAAAATACAGTCCATGTGAACTTGGTGTTGGAGTTAGCAGGGTCTTCAGAAGCAAAAAGGTATTGGGGAGTCTCATAAAGAGGAATGCAGAAAAATGCATCTTTTAAGTCTAGGACTGTGTAACAGGCAGCTTCTTCTGGGATTTGAGAACTATACAGATTGGGAACTACAGGATGGAGAGGAATTACTGCTTCATTTATAATGTGGAGTACTTGTACTAGTCTCCAAGTTTTGTTTGGCTTTGGTGCTTCTAAAATAGGAGTGTTACATGGACTATTGCAAGGTATTAATAATTTCTGTCACTTTAGATTCTGTATTATGGTTAGTAACCCATTCTTAGCTTCTGCTTTTGGAGGATATTGTTTCTGATTGGGATAGATGGTGGGAATTTTTAAACTTAATTTGGACCTATTGAGCATATTTAGCTCTTTCCACTTGTCCCTCAAAGTTTCTGGGTTAATTTCTCAAATTTGTCCCTTAAGTTTCTGGATTAATTTCTGTCTCTAATAAGGGAAGGCATAGTATAGGTTCTTGTCACATATTCATATAAATGGTTCTTTCCACTTCATTAGTATGTCCCTCCCCAGAAGGGGAGCAGGACTTTCAGGCATGATTAGGAAGGTGTGAGAGAACAGCCAGTCATCCAAATTGCAGCTTAAAAGCTGAGAGAAGAATTTGGTAACTGGCTTTCCAGACACCCTCTGTATAGTTACAGATTTGGGGAATAGAAAACCAGGGTTACAGAGAAGTATACAAAGGTTGCTCGCATGTTGAGAAGAAGTTCTGTCTCCTGGTCTTCCACTATGAGGCAGACATGGGGTACTTGAGGGATGATGATACAAGCTGGAGCCATGAGAATCTGCCCTGGGCACCCTCAGTTTGGTTGGGGGCTGATGGGATCACTGTCCCTGGAAGCCTTCACCTCTGAGGACAGGCTACTCACCAGTAGTTACCCTTGCATTCTGAATAGGGCCCCAGTGGCTTGCCCCACAAGTGGTGCTGCTGGGGTCAGTCTGTCTTGAAGTGGCCAGTCTGACCACATTGTAAGCACTTGTTCTTAGCTCCTCTGTCTTCCCCCTACCCCTAAATGGTGTCCATTTGTTGGAGTGCCATTACTAGAGCTGTCGTTCTTTTTTTTTTTTTTTTTTTGAGATAGGGTCTCACTATGTCGCCCTCTGTAGACTGCTGTAATGTCACAGCTCACAGCAACCTTAAACTCTTGGGCTTAAGGAATTCTCTTGCCTCAGCCTCCCAAGTAGCTGGGACTATAGCCGCCCACCACAACACCCAGCTATATTTTTGTTGCATTTGTCGTTGTCGTTTAGCTGGCCTGGGCTGGGTTCAAATCCACCAGCCTGGGTATATGCAGATGGCGTCATAACCACTGTGCAACAGGCGCCAAGTTTGTCATTCTTTTTTTATCCTTTTTTTTCTTTTTTGTCCTCTTCCTCCTGATCTCGATTGTAAGAGACTGCTGTGGCCATTTTAATAAAGTTCTCCAGGTTGTAAAAGAGAATTAGAGCCAATTTCTGGAGTGTTTTTCTATTGTCTGAGCTGCTTGAATAATAAATTTATCTTTTGAAATAATTTGGCCCTCTAAGGAGACAGGTATCAACTGAGTGTATTTTCTCATTGCCTCCCAGAGCTGCTCAAGAAAGGCTGAGGGGTTCTCATTTTGCTTCTGGTAAATAGTAGACAACTTAGAATAATTCTTGTATCAATGTAAACCTTCCAGGATACACTTTAGAAATTTTTTACACCACCAGTCACCTTTTTTCTCAGGGTCCCATTTGAGATCCTCAAAGGGAACTGCCTCTCTTCCCATGGGATATCTGCCCCTTTCCTCAGGGGACGTACTGCCATCAGTATTGGACATGAATCACAAATCACCCCACTTTCTAGCCTACTCTAGCCAGGACTTCCTTTTTCTCATTTTAAAGTTAAAGTTTGATCTAGAAGTAGCAACATTACATCTCTCTAAGAGAGGTCGAAGCTTTGTCCTAACCCTTGCAATCGTCTGTGTACCTATCTGGGTCATCAGAAATCTTTCCTAAATCAACCTTAATTTGTTTTAAATCTGCCAGAGAAAATGGAGTGGATACTTGTGCATTTCCCCTCACCACCCATAGTCTCAACCAAGGGACACAAAGAAGGACACAGTTGTGTTTTGGGGAGGTCCCAACAGGAACAGAAGAAAGTCTGGGAATGAATTCCTTCTGGGAGTTTTCTAAAGGCATGGAGGAAGGTGCAGGAGACATAGATGGGGCTTTGAAGTATGTGGGACAGCATCTCTCAGGAATCCCTGGATATTTGGGGAAGTTATTACAGCCAGGAGAGCTGGATCTATCTGACAAGTTTTACACTGATGGGGGTTATCCTTGAGAAAAAATAAAGCTTGCACATGGGACACTTCAGACCACTTCCCTTCTTGTTTACAGAAAATATCTAATTGAAAAATAGCATCATAATTTAGAGTATCCTCTGGTGGCCATTGTTCACCATTGGAGAGTTGATAGTGAAGCCAGGCCTGGGTGCAGAAGAAAACCATACATTCTTTTGTTCAGTGTCTGGGGAATCAAACATGTCCCAGTGCTTCAGAATGCAGCCCAGTGGGGTGTTCTCTTGGCAAGAGAGCATGTTACCCAGCTGTGAGAAAGAATAAACATCCAGCACTTTAATTAATCCCACCCTCTGTGCTCCTTGGTTGTCAAAGCATCCTCTGACCAACCCGAGAAGTCTTCCAGCCAGTCTTCCTCCTTTCGAAACAAAAGGAAAAGTCCTTCTATTGCTTGGGGAAGAATGCCTGAGGAATGTGGCCTCCCCAGCCCCTGAGCTTGGTCTGGATTTAACCACATCTACCAGTGTAGCACTTTGTACCTGCTGGCTCTCCTGTGCTTATTACTTGCTGGCAGCACAGCTTGAGAAATCGGATATCCATGAGCCTGGTCCCACCTGATGCAAGTTATGCCCCTGCCATTGAGTATATGCCTGTCAATCAAAGTGGAGATGAGCTCTACCCAGCACGGTGCTTGCACATGTGACCCTTTATAATTTTTACAAGCTTTTTAAAAATTTCCAGTAACAAAGGAAAATTGGCTTTCTGCCATGAGCAGGACTTTAGTGCTATGTTTCCCAACCTCCCTTTCTTCCCCCAAAGTTAGCAAGGCAACAACAATTGAACTCAATAACAAATCAAGCTTGAAAGACACTTTGAAACTTTCCTATTAGAATTAGTTACAACTAGCCAAATAAGTCTTAGAGAAACCTGGAATTATTTTAAACTTACCCATTTATACCAATAGAATGGAAAAAATCAAATATCTAGGGTCATTTTCCTTGCCTTTCTTCATTTTTAAAAGTTTTCTTTCTTTCCTTTTTTACTTTGAAGACTGAACTGTAGCCTAGGGTCCATTCTTGTCTTGGGGGGTTGCCCCGGGCTTCCCCATGTAGGCTCCTTGGTTGCCCAGATAAGCCATGTAGGGGAGTCATTTTGCCCTTTGGAGCCAACTTCTAGGCCTCTGTTAACATGGTTCAGCATTTTTTCTTCAACATGCAAAAAGCAAATTGAATTTAATTTTGCAGTGAAAGGCAATAAAAAGGACCTTACAACACACTTACAACATCTGAAAAATACCAGCATAAGCCAGTACTGAAAGGTCCCAGACACAAAGATAAACTCCTTCCAAGGTAATTGCCGATTTGTGCAATCAAGGCGGCTTTTATTCCACCTGGGTGCAGGTGGGGTGAGATTCCTGACTAGGGAGAAATCCACATGTGGGCTGTGGTGGATGGGGATTTAAAGGGTTAGGGCTGCCAGGATTGGTCTGTCCATAGCTTTACCTGGGCAGGTAGGTGGAAAAAGGTTAGGGATGCCTGGATTGGTCCATTCACTATTTCCTGGGTGGGACGTGCTGCTCAGGAAAGGAATCCTTGCTGGGTGGGTCGGTAACCTGATTCTATCATTCTCGTCTTCCTAATCTATTATAAGGAGGTAGGTGATGGGTGTGGTGTCTCGCAGGCTGTTTCCTGTGAGAAGAGGGGGCTGAGTGGACTGCCTGTAAAAAGGGAATGGGAAGGGCAGAGGAGTGACGTTTACAGAAACGCTTCTGGATTTTCAGTCTGAGCTGGTTGGTATTTAGTAAGGCGAGCATATGAGCAGTTTTCGGGTGACTGGTTAATAAATTGAGAGATGAGGCAGAGAATTGCTGATCTGTAACTGAGAATAAGAAGGATTATAGTTAGTGACTTTATCATCTGTTGAGGTCAATGGGTAGGGGAGAAAGGCCAGAATCGACTGGAGGGGTAGCCAGAAGGAAAAAAGAGGGAAGATGAAAAATTGGGTTTCTTCAGGGAGAAAGTCTTGGAAGGCGCCCTGTAGCCACAGATCTTTAGAGGCTTCAAGGATGTGAAGCCCCAACTTTGAACATGTGAGAGTAGCCAGGCATCCTGAGAAAAGTTAGGGAGAAATCGGGGAGGAATGTTACACATGTATTAGGAAGTGGATTCTTCAGGGATCGTGGTGAGTGTAAGGTGGCAGGGAACAGTGCTTGCGACTTCCCGGTGAGAATTCTTCAGTGTTGGAAGTTTTTCTGTAGCACGCAGTTTTATTCCAGATCAGTGAATCGAAACTGGGGGGTTCACGAGGTGAACTGCCATGGGGGTGCTCTAAAGAACCGTGTGAGGGCCCGTCCAACGAGGAGATAAAGTGTTGAAATGCAGGGGAGTTTGAGGAGAACTTGTTGCCCTGCCAATTGGTCTGCAGCTTTCTCTGCTGAGGGTTGGAGTAAAAGGTGATTGATTGTTTTTCTGAATTCATCTCTAGTTTCCTCGAGGATAGGAAAACAGTTTCCTATGATAGAGTCTGGGGGAAGGCCAGGGCCCAGAATAACAGTTCTGCCATACATTATTTCAAAAGGGCTATAAAAGAGGGGTTTGTGAGGAGTAGAGCAAATGTGGAGTCAGGCGATGGGGAGGGTCTGTTTTTTTTTTTTTTTTTTTTTTTTGAGTGAGAGCCTCAAGCTGTCACCCTGGATAGAGTGCCGTGGCATCACAGCTCACAGCAACCTTCAATTCCTGGGCTCAAGCGAGTCTCCTGCCTCCACCTCCCAAGTAGCTGGGACTACAGGCGCCCACCACAACACCCGGCCATTTTTTGGTTGCAGCCGTCATTGTTGTTTGGCAGGCCCAGGCTGGATTCGAACCCGCCAGCTCGGGTGTATGTGGCTGGCGCCTTAGCCCGTTGAGCCACAGGCACCGAGCCAATGGGGGAGGATCTTAATCCAATCCTGTTTGTGTTGAGCACTAAGTTTGTGAGATGTCATTTAAGGATGCTATTCATCTGTTCTACTTTCCCTGAAAGTAGATTTGGGTCTGTAAGGCACTTGTAGACACCACTGAATTCCTAGGGGTGTGAGATTTGGGAGACGATCTGGCTAATGACAGCGGGACCACTGTCACTCTGAATAGAGCTGGGGAGACCGAATCTAGGAATAATGTGGTGAAGAAGGTTGAAAACAACTTCTTGGGTTTTTTCTCCTGTTGTGGGAAAAGCTTTGACCCATCCCGAGAAAGTATCAACCCAAACTAGGAAAAGTTCATATTTTTGTACAGTAGTCATGTGGGTAAGTCAATCTGCCAATCTCATCTGGGGATTTGGCCTGGAGCCTGATGAGTGGGAAAAGGGTGAGGCTCTCGTACAGACTGTGCGTGACTTGGTTATTTGTTTTAAAAGGGAAGATAGCTGTAGGTGAGAAAGAAGTGGGAAAAGAAAGAGTGTAGAGAGGCTTGAAGCCAACATGGAGGCCATCATAGAGGGAGGAGAGGATATTATGTGCTTGGGAGGAAGGAAGAATAAATTTTCCCTGTTGAATGAACCATCTTTCCCATGTGGGAAGATGCTGGTGATTTTTTTGTTCTTCAGATGAATATACTGGAGAGAATCTGTCTAAGAACAAGCACTGTCCTCTGGGGTGTGGGGAGTATAAGGATACTGTGCTGCTCGTCTGGCTTCCATATCAGCCATTTGATTACCTTTGGAAGTTGGAGCTGTTTTATTTTGGCGATCTTTAGAGTGAATAATGGCAACTTCCTTTGAAGGGCAGATGCATTGAGGAAGTCTTTAATGAGTGTGGCATTGATGATAGAGGAGCCTTCGGCGGTGATGAATCTCCTTCCTTTCCATATGGCTGCATGGTGATGTACTATGTGGAGGGTGTACTTAAAGTCTGTGCATATGTTTATGGAGTGGTCTCTTGTGAGTTGTCAGGCTTTAGTGAGGGCTAAGAGTTCTGCTTGTTGTGAGGAAGTATGGGGGAAGAGTAGTAGATGATAATGTGGGGAGAAGACAGAATAGCAAAGCCTGCTTTGGCAGTGGAGTGAGCAGTGGGCTTAAAAGACCTGCCCTCGATAAACCGGGTGTATTCAGGATTAGGTAAGGGAAAAAGAGAGCTATTTGGAAAGGGGTGTAGTGTTGCTGTGATTAAAGGCCAGCAACCATGAAATGAGTTCTGTGAAGTGTGAAAGTCATGTGAGTGGAGTGCAGCTAATAGACTTGAGGGGTTATGTGCTTGACCGGGGAGAAACTGAATGCTTGGGTTTTCTATAAAAAGGATTAAGAGCTGAAGTAAATGAGGTGTGGAGATTAAGGATGACAAGTGTTGGTGTTTTAAAAGGGATGGAATATTATGAAGGCTAAGTAAATATATAGGAGCATGGCCAGTGAGTTTCTGGGCTTCTAGGAGAAGAGCCGGCTGCTACTGCTCAGAGGCAAGAGGGCCAGCCTAGGGCTGTGAATCTGTTTTGAGAAGAAGGCTACTGGGAGGTAATCATTGTGAGGTCTTTGTGTGAGAACCCCTACTGCACGTCCTTAGGGTTCTGACACTGAGAAGTAAAATGGATATTGGGGTCAGGGAGATAAAAGGAGACAATCTTCTTTTGCTTGGGACAAAGAAAACTGTAAGGAATGGAAAGACTTTGACCCAAGTTGGTGTGGGTCTAGGACAGCAGTTCTTAACTGTGAGTTGCAACCCCTTTTTAACAATGAAAATACATTGCAGCATTAGGAAGGTTGAGAACCACTGGGCTAGGAGGTCGGTTGGGGAACCTTCAGCGGTGGTGTATAGAGGTTTAGCCGAGGCCACAAAATTGGGAATCCAGGCTCTAAAATACCCTAAAACTCCCAGGAAGGAGAGGAGGTTATTTATCATTTGAGGAAGGGGTAAGGAGGAGAAAGCCTAAACCCAGTCAGGGGTAATGAGTTTTTCCTGCCCCTTTAAAAGAATGCTGAGGTACTGGACAGAGGGACAGGTTAATTGAGCTTTGGAAGGGGACACTCTATACCCTTTGGTAGAGAGGAAAGAGAGTAAGTAAATGCTGTCATGTCGGGAGACAGTGGGGGAGGGGCCGCCTAAAAGAAGGTCATCTGCATACTGGAGAATTGTGGAATTCCCCAGGAAAGTTAACTGCTGGAGGGCTCCCTGAAGTGGTTGTCCAAAGTAATGATGGCTATCTCTAAATCCTTGTAGGAGAAATGCCCAGGTTAGCTGTTGGCTGGTGGAGGAGTCAGGTTTTGTCCAGGCAAAGGCAAAGAGGGGTTGGGAGAGTTTGTGTACGAGGATGCTAAAGAAGATACCTTTGAGATCTAAAACTGTGTAGTGGGAGGTGTTGGAAGGAATGATAGATAGGAGGGTATAAGGAGAGGGACTACTGGGTGAATAGGCGGAATAATTTTATTAATGGCATGTAAGTCTTACACTAGCCAGTATGAAGCATCAGTTTTCTTTACAGGAAGGATGTAAAGGGGGGTTATAAGGTGAGTTAATAGGTCTGAGAACACCTGCTGACAGGAGTTTGAGGATGAGTGATTTAATTCCTTGAGGGCTGCCTTGGGGCTTGGGGATTGTTTAAGGGAAGGGTATGAATGTTGGGGTTGGAGAGCAATGAGAATAGGTGTATAATGGGAGGCTATAGAAGGAACAGAGGGGGCTGTGCCTGTGGCTCAGTGAGTAGGGCGCTGGCCCCACATACCTAGGGTGGCGGGTTTGAACCCGGCCCCTGCCAAACTGCAACAAAAAATAGCGGAGCATTGTGGCAGGTGCCTGTAGTCCCAAGTTACTCAGGAGGCTGAGGCAAGAGAATTGCCTAAGCCCGGGAGTTGGAGGTTGCTGTGAGCTATGTGACGCCTCGGCACTCTACCGAGGGCGACAAAGTGAGACTCTGTCTCTACAAAAGAAAAAAAAAATTCAGACTATAGTTAAAGATTTTGGACAGCAACCTGGAACCTAGTGACAATTTCCAGAATAATTTGACTCAAGCTGCTTGTTAGTATACTGAGCCTGTTCATATAGAAAGAAAGCTTTTCAAGCCTTAGCCTTTTCTTGCAAACATTTTAATCTGGCTACTTTTAGCAGTTTTATTTTTACTATAACTTTTGAAACAACACTTGCTATAACACCATCCATACATTTAATTGCCTAATTAGGGTACATGAAATCTGACATCCCACCCTACCCCAGCCAGTTGCCAACCATCCCAGTGGTCTGCTGAAGTTGGGTGAAATCTACCCAATAGCCCCTTGAATTTCCCTGCATTGGGGTTGTAACTAAGGTCTTCACTATCCAGTTGGAGTGCACCCTTCTTATGTAGATTATTTCCTTATCTGTCTCACAGATCACAAATTTATAGTCAATACATTGACTAGAATTTCCGCTCTGGTATTGAGCATAAAATTGTCAAGTCAGATCCCCTGTTGCTGTCTGGTTCCCAATGGAGTCTTCAGCCCTTTTGCCAGTACTTTGAGCTGCCTTCCTCTCCAGTACATTATCCTGCTGGTTGTTTTGCAGCCCCAAACTCCCAACTGATTCGGGCATCCAACGGGAGGCTGCACAAAGATGACAAAGGGGGACCTGAGTGAGAAAGGGCTGAGGACATACACAGGTTCACACAGATCAGCCTCTCTGTTTTCTGTTCTGTGGATTTCATTCGGAGATGAGAATCTATTGCTAAAATGTTTTGAGATCTTTACATCCATGACTGTTAAGGTTTTAGTCATGAAACCTTAAAATACAAACCAAAGGATGAGAGCAATGGCAGAAAATGCCTGAACAAAGAAGAAAATGAGAAACTTGAGGCAGCTTTCAAAACTGATATGAAGCATCAGAGAGAAGAAGAAAATATATATTTCTTGGAAATCCGTATATATTTCCTGATGCTGCCATTTATATGACAGGAAGCAGGGCTCAGGTGGTGATGTGAGTGTTGGGGGGCTGGGCTGACACTCACCTCCTGCTGGAGATCAGGGTATATTTCCATGGGAGAAATCTCAATGCCTCAAAGGCATTAAGGACTAACCAGTGAAAGCAATTAATAGCAGGTTCAGAGAAAGGGCAAGGGAGTCGTAATGAAATATAGGTAGGTAGGAAAGGGAGGATGGTTCTTTCTTTTTATTTTTTTATTTTATTTATTTATTTTTTTTGAGACAGAGCCTCAAGCTGTCGCCCTGGGTAGAGTGCCATTGCATCACAGCTCACAGCAACCTCCAATTCCTGGGCTCAAGCGAGTCTCCTGCCTCTGCCTCCCAAGTAACTGGGACTACAGGCACCCGCCACAATGCCCGGCCATTTTTTGGTTGCAGCTGTCATTGTTTGGCAGGCCCAGGCTGGATTCAAACCCGCCAGCTCAGGTGTACGTGGCTGGCACCTTAGCCCGTTGAGCCACAGGCGCCGAGCTGGTAGGATGGTTATTTCAACATTCCTGGGGGAATATGTCAAAGACAGTGCTATGGGCTTAGTTACAAGGACATTTTCAGAGGAATTGATTTAGTCAAGAATGAAAGCTAAAAACATCACACTCCATTCCTCAGCTCCTCTAGAAACTAGAGCAGTGGCTTGTACTTTAGGGTCAACTAACCAGGCACACAAACACGGGAGCACAGTCCAGGGGTACTGAGAAACTGGCACTGTGGGGCGCTTTTCCTAGAGATAGCATTTGTGGCACAACATTGGTTTGTAGGGGCGGCAATGCCTGTGTGTGAGTGATGGTGGGCACAAGGTACAGAATCGGCTAAGAAACGGGTTTAGCTTTGAGGTCAGTGATGTTTTCAATAAATCAGTTTTGGCATTAATTTCAACTGCACTTCTGCAAATATGGCTCCCCTTTCCTCCTGCCTGTTTCTGGGCTTGATTCTCTAATTCTTATAGAGATTACTTGATCTGTCTGTTAGCAATTAGTCCTTAAGGAAAAGATGGGGCAATCTATCATCATATATTTCACCTATCTAATTGGCACTGAAGACAAGAAAACCAGTTAGTAGTAAGGGATGGGACTTGGGAAGCCTGTGGCATGTGACAACTGAAAATTTTATCAAATTGTCACTGTGAGCACTTTGGAATAATAGGCTCATTAATACAAAGGCCTTGAGAGAACCAAATAGCTACTCCTACATGAAAAACATAAATGCAGATTGTGGAGGGGATGGCCTTGTCTTACAGTACTGATGACAAACTTCAATTCCAAAATTGTTGGCTAAAGGTAAAAATAGGGGCTCAGCACCTGTAGCTCAGTGATTAGGGCCCTGGCCACATAACCAGCAGGGCTGGTAGATTTGAACCCTGCCCAGGCCTGCTGAACAAGACAATGACAACAACAAAAACAACAAAAAGAAAATAGCGGGACGTTGTGGCTGCTGCCTATAGTCCCAGCTACTTGGGAGGCTGAGGCAAGAGAATCAATTAAGTTTGAGGTTGCTGTGAGCTGTGACGCCACTGCACTCTACCGAGGGTGTCATAGTGAAACTCTGTCTCAAAAATAAATTAATTAATTAAGTAAATAAAGGTAAAAACAGAAACTCAAGGGCTTCTATTGTCTATGGTAAAAAAAAAAATTGCTATCCCCTATACCTGTCAGACACAGAGACAAAGAAAAGGAAAAAAGAAAAAAGAATTGACAATCTTAATCACATGGTCACATGGATTGCCTGATGTCAAGCAATTCACAGCCTCGCCAACAGTCTTTTTCTTTCTTTCTTTCTTTCTTTTTTTTTCACAGCTCACAGCAACCTTCAGCTCTTGGACTTAGGCGATTCTCTTGCCTCAGCCTCCCAAGTAGCTGGGACTACAGGCGCCTGCCACAACGCTCGGCTATTTTTTGTTGCAGTTTGGCCAAGGCCAGATTCAAACCCGCCAACCTTGGTATATGAGGCCAGCGCCCTACTCACTGAGCCACAGGTGCCACCCTTCACCAACAGTCTTATTTGAGATTTGGGCATTGACTGGGAAAGAGCCAGGCCGCAGATCTGGAGTGCAGATACGTGATCATATTTGGGAGACTCAGAATTCTCAAATCTTCCGTCCCTCACTGAGCCTCCTTTGAGGACGTGCATTAAAGCGCCACATCCTCCAGTGTCTGCTGGGCGTACTCAATGACCTTGTAATGATGTCTCCTGAGGGGCTAGCTCATAAAGCTGCCGTTCCCAACCCCCAGGTCGCTGACTGGTACTGGTCAGTGGCCTGTTAGGAACTGGGCCGCACAGCAGGAGGTGAGTGTCAGGCCAGCTAGCAAAGTTTTGTCTGTATTTATAGCTGCTCCCCAACACTCACATCACCACCTAAGCTCTGCTTGCTTATTAGTTAAATGACAGCATTAGATTCTCATAGGAGTGGGAACCCTGCTATAAACTGTGCATGCCAGGGATCAGACTGCGCACTCCTCATGAGAACCTCATCCCTCCCCCACTAGTACAAAAATAGTCTTTCACAAAACAGGTGCCTGGTGCCAAAAATGTTGGGTACCACTGGCATAAAGAGAAGCCAAGTTTCCACATACCTCCCCCCACTCTGTGCAGTCATAGTCCTATACAAGCATCAGAGTTCAAAAAGATGCAGCCTTTGCTACTTAATAGCAGCAAAAATATGCGTAATATATGGATATGGACTTCAAGAGTGAACAAAATTTGTAGTTTGGACTAAATTTATTGATGTGGGTACACCTGTTAGACATTCATTGCTCTGTAGCCATGAATGAATGTTCTGGCTCGGATCGCTGGAAGAGTTTCTAATAGTTTGTCCCGTTCATTGACATAAGGCTAAACTCAGTGGTGGCCCATGACAAATGATGTTTCCAGAAAAATCATGGTTTTATATAGAGGAAAGAATCGAGAAACTTAAGGAAACAGAGATGTTGAAGTGTTGTTTGTTTTTTTCCTACTCGTAACCCTCCCTAATTTTTTCTCCTGAGGGAAGTCCGAACACTTCCTTTGCTAAAGACTTGAGATGTGCATTGGAATGAGGAGCATTCTTGAAAAGTCCATTAGTCACTGCTTTACTTAGGTTGTGAACATTGATGGAAGGGATTCCAGTAGATGTGGTCTCCCTAATTCAAATAAGATGGCAAAATCATGATGTGTAGAAACCAAGTAGTAGCACTTAACTGTCGGAAGTTGGGTGCATGTAATTACTACGGTGGGTAGTGTGGCTAATGTTGGCTTCTGAATATAGTCCAACCAATAAAGAATATACAGCAGTGCATAGAACCACAGTAAATGGACAGTCCACTAGGAACCTTTTTGATTCTATCACCTCTATCTCAACACACACGTTGGCTTCACGGGAAGTTTCCTCCAGTCAACTATGTAGACAGGACAATATTTGAACCTAGTTTATGCCTGAAATTCTAGTGCCAGCTGAAAATGGTTTGCTGGATCATGTTGGCTTATTGCATGGATGTCTCTCAAGGGTAACGAAAAGGGAAATCTCCAAGTAGCACATTTTGCTGTTCAATTAGCCTGGGACTGTACAACTGAGGTAGGAACCTGTCCTGTCCATGGGTAGTGGGTAACAGATTGGCTGACTGGTCAAAGACCTGTTTAGAACAAAACTGAAGGATTTATGACAAGAAGGCATGAAGAAATATATGGATGTATCACTTGATGTCCAGTGTATATAATGTTTTGAGTCATATGAATGTGTATATACAAAAGGCCTCACTGCAATGGATCTACCCTCAAGTTCTTGCCCTGGGTAGAGTGCCGTGGCATCACAGCTCACAGCAACCTCCAACTCCTGGGCTCCAGAGATTCTCATGCCTCCACCTCCCAAGTAGCTAGGACTACAGGTACCTGCCACAACACCTGGCCATTTTTTGGTTGCAGCTGTCATTGTTGTTTGGCAGGCCTGGGCTGGGTTCAAATCCACCAGCTCAGGTGGATGTGGCTGGTGCCTTAGTCGCTTAAGCCAGAGGCACTGAGCCAATGGATTCTCTTAATAATGAGGTGAACAACATGGCCAAACCCAGGGTCATTTTTCTTCCTAATTACCCCACAAGTTTGCTTATTTGGGCCCATAAACAAAGTTAAATTCTGATAATGTCATAGACTCAAGGTGTATTTTCTTTCTCCTGGCTAAAACCACTACTGAGTGCCTAATTTGCCCACTGCAGCCAAACCTGAGCCTCCAAAATTTTAACATACCTCAGAAGGACTAGTGGCCATTACATAGATTCCTTCCCTCACAAAGGAAGAAATATCATTTTTTATTGAACCAGAATCATACTTGCATTTGCTTTCTTTTTCTTCCATTCATTGATTTACTGAATATTTTATATACCCTCATAATTTCACATTCAACATTGCTTCTTACCTAAGAAATTGCTTTACAGTGAACAAAGTAATGTAATGCCTATGAAATTCAATAGTCTTATTATTAACTCCATTATGAAGAAACAACTAGAAGGCAGTGTAGAAGCCATTAGTGATACATTACAGCCCCAGCCAGAAGAAAGCACCTCACAAGTTTAAGGTACATGCTGTTCTCAAAACTGGAGATCACTTTTTGTCTTCTTTCTCCAATAGCCAGAATATATGATCTAGGAACAAAGTGGGTAGGGAGGAGAATGGCACCTCTTATTCTATGTGCATCATTCACTTGCAAAAATTTTTCTGTTCATCTCCACAATTCTGGTGCCACTGCTGTCCCTGGAACTGCCTGTTGCATAAACTTCTACTGCCTCCTGAAAGTGTAAGTACAATTGTCTGTAACTGGAAGAGCCTAGCTCTTGTGCTTAAAGGAATTAGGATCCTAGGAAAAGAATTTGTACCAAGAGTAGCAACAGTGATCCCATTGAAATGGGGGCTGAGATCTCCTCCTGGCACTGGGTGAACGGGGAGAAAATAAAAGAAAAATCATGTGGTTGGATGGAGTGACTGATCTTGAATGTGGTGGGGAAATTGGAGTTTTACTATATACTATAGGCAGAAAGGAATAAGGATAGAACCTGGGGAATCATTCAAATATTTTCCTTTTTTTTTTTTGAGACAGAGTCTCAAGCTGTCACCCTGGATAGAGTGCTGTGGCATCACAGCTCACAGCAACCCTCCAATTCCTGGACTCAAGCGAGTCTCCTGCCTCCACCTCCCAAGCAGCTGGGACCGCAGGCACCCGCCACAACGCCCGGCCATTTTTTGGTTGCAGCCATCATTGTTGTTTGGCGGGCCCGGGCTGGATTCGAACCCTCCAGCTCAGGTGTACGTGGCTGGCACCTTAGCCCATTGAGCCACAGGCGCCGAGCCATTCAAATATTTTCTAAGACTGTCAGGGGCAACATTGAAGGGAAACTATGCTAAACTAATACAGCCAGAACCATCAAAGGTCCAGATTCTTTTGGCATGACAGTTTGGGTCACTTTACCAGATAAAGAACTTTGATCAACTAATGTGCTGTGTTGGCTGCAGACAAAAGGATCTTGAAAAAATTAGAAATCATACATTCCAACAACAGCTTTATAATAGTTGAAGGAATGATACCTATCGCATTTACTCCTGTTTTCTAATCTGTCTTTTCTTTCTCAAGTAACACTTTAGGTAGGATTGGTGGTTGGTGGTTACTTTGCATTTATTCCATATGCAATATACTATTGATAAATAAGGAAAGATTTTACTTTGAGCTAAATAGAAAAACAGATTAAACATTGGCTTGTTTCTTGGGGGATGATAAGGTCAGATGTTGGTTATGTGGGGAATGAATTCATCATGTTAGGCAAAAATAATTTTCAAGCATAACTATAGGAAGAGTATATATTGATATTGCCTAGGTCAAGGGTATGTTGTGGTGGACATGTGCCATTTATTTACTTACTCATGTATCCTTTCCTTCCTTCATTCATTTGTCTATTTATTTACTTCCCAGTGGGAGTGAGGGTTGCATAGGACACAAATTCTCTTTTGGCATACTGCTAATTTTCCGTTTTCTCAGTTCCCCTGGAAGTAGGTACAAATATTTTATCCAAGCTTTGTCAGTGAGAAGCATTGAATCAAGATGAAGTGACACAAAAAATCGGGGACAGTGAAGAATTCTTTAAGAAGTGGTAAAATTTTAAGCAACACAGTTTTCAGAGATAGAACCAACAGCTGTGGTCTGGAAGCATTTCTGAGTCTGGGGTCACGAGTATAGGTGGAACAATCTTTCCATCCCAGGGTTCAGTGGTGACAAGGGGGCGAGGATGAGCTGTTCTGTGCAGTGGTTTTGGCAATGGTTGTGTGCCTAGCCTCCTTTTGTTTCTGCCTCTCTTATAAGCTTGGTTCTTCTTTCTTGTTGATTCTAAGACTTACCCTATATTCTTTCAATAAATACATTTCTGTTTAAATCATCCACAGTCAGCTCCTAAAAATTATAATTAATAACCCTACTGGCTCGGCGCCTGTGGCTCAACGGGCTAAGGCACCAGCCACGTACACCTGAGCTGGAGGGTTCAAATCCAGCCCGGGCCCGCCAAAAACAACAATGACGGCTGCAACCAAAAAATGGCCGGGCGTTGTGGTGAGCGCCTGTAGTCCCAGCTACTTGGGAGGCGGAGGCAGGAGACTCGCTTGAACCCAGGAATTGGAGGTTGCTGTGAGTTGTGATGCCACAGCACTCTATCCGGGGTGACAGCTTGAGGCTCTGTCTCAAAAAAAAAAAAAAAATTAATAACCCTACTTATAAAGCCATAAAATAGCATCTCAATACTTTCTATTAATTAATCCTTTAGCTTACCTATTATGTAAGATGCCCTACTAAAATTAGAGTATAGTGATATTTGTCAACTCTGTAAATAAAATAAAAGCAGTTGTATTTTATTTTTTTGTTATAATTTTTATTTTATATAAAAATGTAATTATGCAGTAGTTATCAGGAAAGTCTACTAATTATTATTTAGGGCTAGGGAGTAGTTTTCAAAATTTTCATCAGATTCCAACAAAATTTTAACAATTTACATAGTTGTTCAAGCAAACACAAGAAAACTGTTTCAGTTTCTATGAATCGTCAAAAAGATAAGCACAAAATGTCCTTCAAAGAAATCAGGTTTTGCATGGTAGCATTTCAATAATAATAAAATAAAGACACACATACAAAATAAAGACAAAATATCTCTTTGCATTCTGAAACACTTCTTTTTAGTCCATAAACTTTTAATAATCTTGTCAGTTTCTGCTGCAACGGGCAATGTTCAAAGTAAGTCTATGCTGGTTTAGTGTTCTATGAAGTCAATCACAGCAGCAGTAGGAACATTACTACTCCCAATGCTATTGCCAGGCAAGCAAACACTGAGGCTGCAAAGTAACGAATTGTCTCAAGTTTGTTAGACTCCATCAGTGTTTTGAAGAAAGCAACTTCAGTGTCAATTTTATTACTGGTCTCTGAAATAACACTTTTGGTTTGGGTATCCTTTTTTGTAAATTCTGTGGTTGCTTCCATAAGTTGCTTTTCTTGCTCTGTAAACGTATCTGATACTCTGCTCCTTTCTGGGTCGATGTCCAGTTTATTATCTGCTCTGATTCTACTGGTTTCATGTATTTGTTGTTTAACTTGGTCTAATTCAATTTTCATTTTCTCATTCTCTGCTCTAAGATTTGTAAATTCACTTTTCTTTAGGATGACCGTGTCTTTCCTGATGAAGTCCAAATGAGCCATTAGCTGTTGTACTGTTAGTTCCTGTTGAACTTCAGTGACCATCTCCTTATAGATAGTATCCAGGGTGACATTTGATAAAGTGGTTAATACTGATACAATTGTTTCTGCTTGTGTTTTGTCAAATCCTTGAGTTTCCAAGTGTTGCACCAATGCATGGGTATCAAAAATTAATTTCCTTTGTTCTCAAGGAGTTATATTCACTGGCCTCCTATCATATCCTTCCTTGTTTACGGTGGTGAAGAAATCTCTCCGCAGGTGAGAAAGGCCGGCAGGAAGTTGAAACCCAGCAGCCCCAGGTTGCCGTTGGAGTTCAGGAACCACCAGGCCCAGCGACTCTTCATGTCCTCAGTGTGTTATGGTGGGTGGGAGGAGCTATATTTTATATTTTAAACAGATGAAGTTTATGGCCCATAAATTATATCTCAATAAAGTTTGTAAAAATAAAGTATGTTAGTGGGTAGTGCCTGTGGCTCAAAGGAGTAGGGCACCGGCCTCATATGCTGGAGGTGGTGGGCTCAAATCCAGCCCCAGCCAAAAACTGCAAAAAAAAAAGTATGTTAGTATTTTCTTATCACTTAAATAGTTTGTCTGTTTACCTCTCCTTTCCTTAAAAAAATAAACAAACAAACAAACAAGAAAAACCCCCAGCTTTGGGCCAGGCGTGGTGGCTCATGCCTGTAATCCTAGCACTGTGGCAGGCCGAGGCCGGATTGCTTGAGCTCACAAGTTCAAGACCAACCTGAGCAAAAGTGAGATCCCCTCTCTACTAAAAATAGAAAACCTGAAGCAAGAGGATCACTTGAGCCCAAGTGGGAGGTTACTGTGAGCTATGATGCCACAGCGCTCTACCCAGTGTGACAGCTTGAAAATGTCTCAAAAAAAAAAAAAAGCTTTGAAATATGTCATATACCATACAACTCCACCACTTAAAGTGTACAGCAGTTTTTAGCAGTGTATTCACAGAGTTATCCAAGTATCACCACAATGTAGCTTGAGAACATTTTCATTACTCCTAAAACAAACCTCTGTCTGTGAGCTGAGACCTTTCCATTTCTTCCTCTCAGGACTCCTTTTTCTGGAACCACTAATCTACTTTCTATCTCTCTATGTAATATTACTTGGAGGATTTCAATAAAGAAGTTACGTGCAATCTTTTGTAACCCCTCTCATTTTGTGTGCTGTCACTGTCATTCTTTTTATTTTTTATTTATTTTGAGATAGAGTCTCAAGCTGTCGCCCTGGGTAGAGTGCTGTGGTGTCACAGCTCACAGCAACCTCAAACTCTTGGGCTTAAGCAATTCTCTTGCCTCAGCCTCCCAAGTAGCTGGGACTACAGGCGTCCACCACAAAGCCTGGCTATTTTTTTGTTGTAGTTGTCGTTGTTGTTTGGCAGGCTGGATTCATCCCACCAGCTCCTGTGTAAGTGACTGGCGCCCTAGCTGCTGAGCTGCAGGCTCCATGGAGCCTATCATTCCTTTTAATCATACATATTTGTTAAAGTCTAACTGAGATTCATCTGTGTATATACACACTGATGTACATCTTCAATATTTTAATTTGGGTTATGCTAAATTTAAATTTGTCTATAAGAGAGAAATGGTATCTTTATACTAAGTGTTCCTGCTAAAAACAACAATGTATCTTTTCATTTACTTAAGTTTGACTTCCCTTAGCAGTAAGTTAAAGTTTTTCCTTATCTAGGTCTTATGCATTTCCTATTGAAATTCATACCTAGCTATTGTTTCTTTTTAGTCTTTTTCTTTTTTCTACTTGAGTCTTCTCTTCTTCACTTACCAGAGATGAGTGATTCTGTCAGTGCTTTCTCTATGTTATCTGTGTAATAGATGATTTTCCATGAAGTCTGATAAAGTGTTTCTCTCTAGCTGTGTATGTGTGTGTATATATGTACATATATGAAACAATATAAAATTAACTACAAGAACTAAATGGGTAGTGTTTGAGACAAATACGTCACAAGAATAAAGGATTTTGTTTCAATTCTTTTTTGTTTTTAAATGGCTGTTTGGCCGGACCAGGTTCGAACCCCCACTCAGTATATGGGGCCTGTGCCCTACTCACTGAGCCATAATTTTTTTTTTTTTTTAAAGACAGAGTCTCATTTTGTCGTCCTGGGTAGAGTACGGTGGCATCACAGCTCACAGCAACCTCCGACTCCGGGGCTTAAGCGATTCTCTTGTCTTAGCCTCTGGAGTAGCTGGGACTACAGGCACCTGCCACAATACCCTGCTATTTTTAGAGACAAGGTCTAGCTCTTGCTCAGGCTGGTGTCCAGAAGGTGACCTTACGCAATCCGCCTCCCAGATGTTTCAATTCAAATTTTAAAGTGATGAAAAAAGAAATAGGAAATGACGATATTTGTCTTCCAGAGTTTCCTGGGAATTTATTTCTCTCCTTTCTTACTCCCATCCTCGTTCATTACTTCACAGTTACACTGTCTGTGGTCCATCTGTGGAAGAACCAAGTTTCTTTTGATTTGGGGGCCTTTGCACTTACATTACACTTTTTCTTGCTTGGGAATGATTTCGCCTTAAGTGTTTGGTTCTCCATCAGATCTCAGTTTAAATGTAAACTCCGTTCCCAACTTCCTGAGTAAACTTGGCCTCTGGCGCCCTCATTCTTTCACTGAACTTCATGTTCTTCTGAGCACCCATCACAACCTAGTAACATCTACCAACTCCTTCCTCCAGTGTCCGCCGGAGTACAGGGTACACACTATGCCTTCAATAAATACTTTTCAGAAAAAATGAATTCGGATAAAGAGATTTGAACATATACGTTAGGCAAAAGGCCCGGAGTATTTTACACGCACTTCTCAAGGGCAAGCATTCAGAACTCCAGCCTCTTTTAATTTCAGAAATTTCCTCCTCCCACTTGAGGACCTGGCCCGCCCTCCCGCAACCCCACCCCTCCGGCTCCCAGGGCCTGAGCGGTGTTCACCGTAGAGGCTGCCGGGAATGGGACGCATGCGCAGTGAGCTCCGCACATGCGCAGTACTCGTGCAGCCACTGCGGTCCGGGTCCCAGGCCGTCGTGGTACCTCAGCTGCCGTGGTCGGGACGCGCTTGGCTATGGCGGAGGGCACCGGGGAAGTGGTCGCAGTGTCGGCCTCCGGGGCTGCCAACGGCCTCAACAATGGGACAGGCGGGACCTCGACGCCGTCCAACAACCCGCTGTCCCGCAAGCTGCACAAGATCCTGGAGACGAGGCTGGACAACGACAAGGTAAGCGGGGCCGGCGGGGGCGGGGTTCTGGGTCCCCCGCGGGGCTGCGGCGGGCCGGGGCGGCGTCGGCCCCGCAGCCGCTGCAGCCTTCCTGCCGCCGGGGGACCCGCGGTTCAGCGGGAGCGGGGCCGGTGAGAAGCGGGGCTCGGGCAGCCGGCGGATCAGCGAAGGGGGTTCTCGGGTGCTCTCCCTGCTTAGAAAGGTACCTTGAAGACTCTCCGGACGGGTCGGTGGACCGCGGTGCCTCGAAAAGTGGCGCCATCCACTCCTGGAGGTCTTCGGAGGTCTGAGCCGGAGAGAGGAGAAGAGCACCGGGCAGGATCCGAAACCAAAGCGGGGGAGCGGATTCCAAGATGAGGCAGCGGAGTGGGGAGTGGCAGGAACCTGAGAGTAGTGGTCCGCGGCGAGCTAGCGTTTCCATGACAAGTGACAACAGCCACAGCCCGAAAGAACTATTACACTTCTGCCCTTGGCTCACGTGAAATCGTGACTACTGACTTTGTTGTTAGCTAAACAGGGTGTATGGTTTATGGGGTCAGGCTGTATTTCTTTACAAGATAAATTGTGCACATGCCCTCCCAAGTAGCTCCAGAAAGTTTAGCTGAACTTTCCAGCTACCCAGTTCTCTCTTTTGTGTCCCCAAGTGGCTAGATAAATGGGCCATGCCAATGTCACATTAAAAAGGTATGTAAAAATGAGAACTTTACAGAGAATCTAGGGGCAACTGAAAATAAGCTGTTAATAAGACTGACTCCTGAGTGTTAAAAAAAAAAATATTACAGTGTAATGAAAAAGAAGGTCTGTGGCCATCACTTACTACAAGATGTAACCACTAAATGTGTGTGCTATGATTTGAATAAGACCCTTAACTTCTCTGAGCTGCTGTTTAGGAATTGAGAAACAGCTAGTAACTTCTCACCGTTGTTCTTAGCACAGTCCCCAATGCTTACTGTTTCTTAACGAATGTTAATTTTATCATGCAATTTGTTGTGTTTAATGCGTCTAGTGTGATATTTATTATCTGGTTAAATACAGCTACTCTTAACCCTGTGCAAAATAAGACATGGAGAGAATGCAGCTGGGTTAAGTTCTGTAACTAATAACTGGTGGAGCTGTAATCTGTACCTGGTTTGTGTGATTTTTGTTTATTCTGCATTTATTGATTACTACTTTGAACCAGGTCTTAGAACATTTATTTATTTTTATTTTTATTTTTATTTTTTTGAGTCAGAGCCTCAAGCTGTCACCCTGGACAGAGTGCTGTGGCATCACAGCTCACAGCAACCTCCAATTCCTGGGCTCAAGACAGTCTCCTGCCTCTGCCTCCCAAGTAGCTAGGACTACAGGCGCCCGCCACAACACCCGGCCATTTTTTGGTTGCAGCCGTCATTGTCGTTTGGCGGCCGGGCTGGATTTGAACCCGCCAGCTCAGCTGTACGTGGCTGGCGCCTTAGCCCGTTGAGCCACCGGCGCCAAGCCGTCTTAGGACATTTAAAGGCTGTAGTGAAAAGAAAGTGCTTTATTTTATGGATTTCTTTTTTGTACTTCTAAATACATTTTTGCTCTCTCTTAAATATTAAATTCAATTTAAGTAGCTTTACTGTTTTTGTCAATTCAGACAGTATTTTAACATAACAGACATAAAGGGATAAGCCTGTTAGAATACGTTAGTTGAAGTGTAGAAATACCTATCTATAGAACTTAGGATACTATTGGCTGTCTGGGATCTCTGCTCTCTCCTCAATCTGTATTCTCTTTGTAGAAGGAATCTTTTTTTTTTTTTTTTTTGCAGTTTTTGGCGGGGGCCACGTTTGAACCCGCCACCTCCAGTATATGGGGCTGGTGCCCTTCACCTTTGAGCCACAAGCACTGCCCAATAGGAGGAATCTTTTACTTTTATGGTTTAAATACCAACAAACATTATGACCGTCAATTTATAACCCTGTTCCTGACATCTTAGTGGAGCTCTACATTTGCAGAATCAGCTATTTATACCTCCAATTGGGTACCTGGTTGACATCATAGTAACATAACATGAGCAGAACTCTGGATTTTCCCCTGAACTGGTTTCACCCTTATGGTTAGCAAGAACATCACCATTTATCCACTCAAACAAGAAGCATATAAGTAATTTTTGGTTCCTGTCACTTTTGACATTTCCAGGATGTCTTCATTAACACATCCTCTAGGCTTGACCTTGAAAAACATGTTTTTGGAATATCTTTTTCTTCTGCATTGCTGCCATCTTGGTCTAAGCCACTAACACATCTTGCTTGGATTTTAATTTTCTCCTACCTGCTTTCTTTCTTGTACCACTCAACCATTCATTCTCCTTACAAAGCTGGAATAAACTTTTAAACATATAGTGCATATTGCTGCTTAACACCTTAATAGTTTCCCATACCTCCAGTCACACTGGCCTTTCTACTGCTTTGGGGTCTTCGTACTCACTGAACTCTGTTTGGGGAAGGCTTGGCCCCTATGACTGGCTGTTGTCTGCCACTCAGGCTTCTGTTCAAAAGTTCCCTCAGAGAGGCCTTCCTCAGTTCCTTGTCTATAGGCTGCCAATGGTGTTTATTCTTATGTAGATCCTTCCAGGTATAATTTATGTATCTACTAGTAAATATGCGTGTGTGTATTCCTTTTTATTTTGTTAACAGTTGGTATTATAAATTTACCTTGGTGTTTCACTTACCGTATCTCAAAAGTTCATACTATGTAACTGTATGAAGAATTTTGTCTTGTTAAAAAAATGGATATATCAGTTGATAGGCATTTGTACTATTTGCAATCTTTGCAATTCTAAGCAGTTCTGCAATAAAGGACTACATATGCATATATCCTTACGTATACATATATACATATACATATATAAATATAAATATATATGTGTGTGTATATATACATATATATGTATCTGCTGTTATGTAAAAGTAAGTGTATCTTTACTGTTTTCTGAACATAAGTTTAATGTTCAGTAATTTGAAGGTTAGCCAACATTTTATGAATTATTTATTAGAAATAAATTATTTGAAAATTATCTCATTATATTTTAGCTTAAGATTAGGAAACATTTAAAAGTCAGTCCTGGAAGTGCCTATAGCTCAGTCGGCTGGGCACTGGCCATATACACCTAGGGTGGTGGGTTTGAACCTGGCCTATGCCAGCTAAGCAACAATGACAACTGCAACCAAAAAAATAGCCAGGTGTTGTGATGGGCACCTGTAGTCCCAGCTACTGGGGAGGCTGAGACAAGAGGATCATTTAAGCCCAAGAGTTTGAGGTTGCTGTGAGCTGTGATGCTACGGCACTCTACCCAGGGCCATAGCTTGAGAGTCTGTCTCAAAAATAAATAAATAAATAGAAAAAAATAAAAAGATAAAAAGTCCCAATGACTTTCTTCTCTTACCAATCATGTAGGAAATGTTGGAAGCTCTCAAGGCACTTTAAACATTTTTCATTGAAAATAGTTTGCGGACTTGAAGGAATTTACATGGAGATACTGAATATAGACGTTTACCCATCAATGAAGAATTTGTAGGCATTTTTAAGGAAGTACCTTAGTGGGTATGTAAACTCTTTTCACACAGCATTTATTGAGAAGGTACTGTATGCCTGGCTCTGTGCTATTTTTTAATCAGGTTGATATGTTTGCTGTCCATATACTATGTCCAGATGAAAGGCTTAGCTACTTCTTCTGTATCTTGGTCTCTATTTGGCCCACATATTATTGTGATTCAGAATCAAATCTCCACTAATGCTGGTTCTTAGAAAGTTATGTTATTGTTTTAGGAGATTATCATCAGAATTTTGTCTTTTTAAACAAAAAATAATATATCTTTGAATGGCATTCCAATGGGACTGTCCCCTCCTTGATAACCTTTTCTCCATTGGAGAGTAGTTATAATTGAGCTACCTTTTACTGAATTTTAAAGTATGAACTTTTCAGATTAAGGTCATTTATTTATTTATTTTTCTTTTTTGAGACAGTCTCACATGTCACCCTGAGTAGAGTGCCGTGGCATCACAGTTCACAGCAACCTTAAACTCTCGGGCTTAAGCAATTCTCTTGCCTCAGGCTCCCAAGAAGTTGAGACTATAGGCACCTGCCACAATGCCCAACTACTTTTTTGTTGTACTTGTCATTGTTTTTCAGCACATCC